>VMDO01024269.1:0-19043 GCA_007922755.1 Pedetes capensis
CAGACAGACAGAGAAATCATGTTAGGTATCTTCTATGTTCCTTCTTTTCTATACCAAAGATGTATTACTGTCAAAAGAGCATAGGTAATATAGTCAAACTCAATTGAATAATAAATGTTTTATTTGTATTTTTTAGAAACTCTGCTAAGGATAGAGTTGTTAGAAATAATTCTTCAAATTATTTTGACTTCATTTTATTATCTGTTTTCCTTATATTTAAAGGTTACTTCCATGACTATGTCCCCAAGAAAAGCTGGAGCATGAAGAAAGCACACCAGGACTTCAATTGTTCCTCCTCAGCAGCATCCCACTTCAATCTTTGAGTGTTGTCTTAATCAGTTGGACTGATATCCACTCCCTCCCACCAAAGTCAAAAGAATCCCCTGCCAGTTAGGACCTTTATCAGGGCAAGTAAGAAAATTTAGGTCTAGAACCTAAATATTCTTAGACTAACAGAAGAGCAAATGCTGAGAATGTACAAACAAGAGTAATGCTTATCCTGTTGTATCCTTATATATGCACTGTGTGCGTAGGGACACCCAGACACTCACACACAGTCTATACATTAGCTGGACATGGTAGCATTCTCCTGGAATCCCAGAATTCCTGAGGCTAAGGCAAGAAGGTCACAAGTTCATGGCCAGCCTAGACTACAAAGCTCAAGTGTGTCTCACAAAGAAGTCAATATATAATGTACTAGAACTAGACATCATTCCACATCAGTGCAAGCAGAAATAGTGATTTTTCTTCAAAAGACACATAGTACTATATTGTTTGATTGAACATTATTATTGTTCCCTTACTGGTGAATAGTTTTTTATAGTTTCTGTTTTTGAAAATATTCCAATGAATATTTTTATCAAATATATTTGTGAATTAAACCTCTGGTTATAGTATAGCCTTTAAGAAATACACATAAACCACTAATTTTCATCAAGTCTATTCTCAGCCAATGAAAACCCTATGAATAGCAGAGAAGCACAACAACAGTGTTTCACCTGCTGTAGATAGGATAGCGTTGAGTCAGACACCGACTGCACAGCACCCAACAACAACAACAAAGATGGATTATATTGCTGTAGAATGTATTTCTTTTCTGTCAGTTGAATATCATGAATCATTAGATAATTTTGGAAATGCATATCTAAAGGGCCATCTACATAATTGCCAATACCAAGGGAGCACTAAAAATTCCTGTCAGTTGCCATATTCTACTAGAGATCTACTTATTTCAACAATCACCTTGGAAGCCAATGCCCTACCACCAAAGGGAGAATAGTAGGCTGGACAGTCTTACGCCTGCTCCAATTGCTACAACTTCATTTTTTGATTATTGAATCTACATCCTATACAAATTCACCTAACTTTCTAATGTTGTTTGAGAAGTTTTCAAGCATATAGGTAAAGAAGAGGATTCTTTGACTTCTTCAGCACACAAAACTAAGCACAATGTCTCTTAAATTGACCTTTTATATCTCCCAGAGAAGAGTGTTAAGTATAAAACTAAGGGCATGATGAATTCAATTTCCTAATCCAAAGGGATATTCCAAATATTACCTTATGTCCTCATGAAGAAAAAAAATTACTAGGAAGTTTTAGATAACAGATTGCTGCTTTAAAACTTAAGAAAAGGAAAGAAAAATGAAAATAAGTAGCATTTATATGCATTTCATTAAATTAATACACTCACATTTTTACCTCTACTTTCCTCTCTGCCCATCTCTCTCTCTTTCTCAGACACACACACACACACACACACACACACACACACACACACACACGCACACACACGTAAACTTCAAGTACTAGGTAAGATTAATAGTAAGCTATTTTGAATGACATCAGTCCTACCTTTGCTTGGAATATTCTTCCCCAAATCCTATGAATCTGCATTTAATCAGAAAGTTTTAATGGAACAATCTATATTTTTATATCCATTTCTCCTCTGTTTTGATTTGCTAGTTTTACACAGCTGACTGAACAGGGGCAAATATTAGCACCCTGACTCCACCCCTACATGACTGATCCAGAGGCAGGAACATGATTGAAGTCTAGTGAAATAAAATCTTAAATTGATTTTTTAAAATGGAGCAGAGGAAAGCAAAGCAGTCCCATTCCAAATATGTCACTGAAAGGTAAAGCATAAGAACTGCTTATGGATGTGTTTGCTATAGTGTGGAAAAATCCAGTTAAGTTAACAAAATCAACACAGAGAGAAAAGTAGAAATGAGAGACTTATAGAGAGTTCACAAGTTACTGGAGTTTATGGTTCCAGTTGTCCTTGAGGCCATTTGTACCACTGTCATTTCCATAGATACATGAGCCTTAGAATCAATCCTCCTGTTAGCTTAAGGTGGTTAGAATTAGTTTTCTGTCACTTTCAACCAAAAGAAGCTTGACTAACATGGAAAGAAATTTAACCATAGCCAAACTAAAGACAGAAAAAGGAAAGTATCAGGCAAAAAATAATTTAGAAAGAAGATATGTTATGTGGACTTTGAAGGATAAGTAGACTATTACCTGTCAGAGAAGGAGAATTATATTGTAGTAAGAATGATAACAAAGTCCAGAACAGAATTCAATATATATCAGGGGAGAAAATTTGTCCTCAGTTATGAATTTAGAAGTTAATAAATAAACTCAAGTATATGCCACGATATGATCTTTGAAAAGTGTATCAAGACAATGCAATGGTAAAACGAAAATCTCTTCAAAAAGTAGTATTGAGAATACTACCAAAAAAGAAACTGGGCCCCTCAGTTACACTAAAAAACAACTTTAAATGTATTATAGAGACTCAATAAATATGGTTGTGCAGGTATCTTTATGGTATGTTAAATTACATATACACAAAAAAGGCATGCAAGCAGAAAGGGGACCATTTATGGGGAGGAAGGAGATCAGTGGGGGGGAGGGAGTCATGAGCAGGTATTGGGAGAAGTGAACATGGAAAATATGTAATGATACACACATATGGAAATGTCATAATGAAACCCATTACGTTGTCCACTAACTTAAAAAGTACTAAAAAAAGAATTGTATACACAAAAAATACATTGTATATTTAAGCATAAGACCTGAAACTATGAAGTTCCCAGAAGAATACATAAGAAAACAGCTTCCTGACAAGCTGTTGTTGTTGCTAGGTGACCTTGAGTCAGTACCAGACTCATAGTGATCCCATACACAACAAGCAAAGCACTATTGTCAGTGCTTCTCTGCTATTCATAGGATTTTCAATGGCCAATTGATTTTTGGGAGTGAGGCGATAGAGACCAAGAGGAGCTATTTGATCGCCCTTGCCTAAGCAGAGAGAATCAGCCCTTACATCCCTCCTTCCTGCTCCTGATCCTGCCTGCGGAGATGACAAGGAACGGAGATCAACATCTGCGAGAGGCAAGCCTTGAGTCAAGCTCAGAGCCTCCGAGGTGGCGAAGACATCAAGTCGGAGACCATGAGGCAAGCTCAGGATAAGCCACTGCTCCCAGCGGCAGAGGCAGAAGTTGAGGACAAGCCTCCAGGTTTGCCCACTTGAGTGGCAAGCCTCAGCTCCTTCCCCCAGTTCCATTCCCTGCAGCCCCCTCCTTACCTTCCTCCTCCCTTCCCTCTGTAAATAAACTTCCTCTTTGCCCTTAGTCCTCTAGCTGCTGCAAGCCGATTCCTCGCTTCATCACTGATCTCACCGACTCCGGGCATGATCGTCTGGATGCCCTGATCCAGCTGTCATCCATTGCCATTTGCCACCGCTAGCCAGAGACAACACCAAGGATTTTTCCGACACCAGGTGGTCTCTCATCCAAGTACTAACCAGGCCTGACCCTACAGTGATGCAAGATATAGGGAATGAGATTTCTAATCAACATTATTTACAGTAAACTGAAGCAATGCTCTTGTGAAGATGAACAAGTTGAGGATGAGGCTGCCCCAGCACAGACAGCTCTCCACCTGCCATGTTGAGAGCAACATGAGTGCCAATGGATCTGAGGTCTCATTCTGGATCTTTACTACTAGAGGTCTTTGCCAAGCACAACATGGCAGTCCTGTGGCCAGACCATCAGCTCTTGTGTCAGACCATTCAGGATGGTGCCCAAGAAGAACAAAAGTCCAGGCTGTCTTGGGCAGGTAATATAAGAGACTGGTAAATGCATTCTTTTTAGTATGGAGTTTAAAAGGAAGCAGAAAGCCCTTTCTCTCCTAACATTTCTCAAAGGGCAGGGCACCCTGGGCAGGTATGCGGGCTGTGAGCTTGTACAATAAGTTTCCAAGGAGACCTTATGGAAGCCAGGGTTCATGAGCTGAGTGAGTTAGAATATAACAGGGAGGCAGCCCAGAGTGTGAGAGTATATACTGCATGATTCTTCAACTAAGAAAGGATAGTTAAGACTGATGGGAGGGAGGGCCTCCACGTCTGAGAAGGAAGCAGAAAACACGAGAAGGTTGAAAGAAAGGAAGTGCTGAAGACATCCAGGCTTCCTGGACTGTTGTTGGAGATCTGCGTGCAAATCAAGTTTGTCAATAGACATACAGATAAGATCATGTTTTCTAAAGGAACAGGAACCCTTGCACTATTGCTGATGTCATGGTACCACTTAGTGAGGTGAAAGTCAAGCTGTCATGCATCTCCTACCAACAGCAGTTTAATGGTGAACCAGAAATCAGAAACGCAAGTGGCAATAGGTGAAAAGGCAGTTAGGATGAAAGACTTCAAGGACCTCTATTTATAATAAAATCCATAATCATGGTGAGCAGCCTGGTAGGTAAAAAGCCCTGGGCCCTGGTGAAATTTCAGGTCCTTTATCGGAATTTCATTTTCAAGACTCATTTCAGGCAGTAGGGAATACTTGGCCCAACACCAGTGGCTGTTTATCAGCCTCTACTCATTGCCTTAGTTCCCTGCCATGAAGGCATGTATCCCTCCAGGATGGGTATTCCTCACCATATCTGCACCCCATTCCCAGGATGCCATTTGGAAGCTCTACCTCAGAACATTGGAGCCCCTGGAGACTACTGATTGCAGGTTCTGGCATTTTCATGTCCACTTTGTCCTTCCTGCAGAAAACATGTATCCAGCCCATTCCCCAACTTCCTTCTCCCAAACTCCTAAAGGACTGAGAGTCCAATGCAACATGCCAATTGAAGGTAATATAATCAAGGAGGGAGGTATCTTCCAAATTATGGCAAAGAGCCCTAGATTTAACATATTTTATAAGCCAAATATTCAAAGTGTAGCTCTTCTGGGCTTGCTCTCTAAGAAAGCAAAAGGATTTATGGGTTTGCTTTTTTCAAAGAAGAAGGAAAACTCATCTACCCCCACAACTGCTGTACCCTAGGAACTGAAGCAATTCCCTCAGTTCATGTGGTTGTCTGGCAGAAAGTGTCTGTGACTGCATCACACCTAATCAGGCTGACCATTCAGAGATTAGGGTTCCAAATAAGCCAAACTGCAGAATTCAACAGGAGGTGGCGGGATGCATGGCCTACGCAGAGCTAATCCAGCAGTGGCCTTCTCTGTGATGCTCATGTGTGCAGGGCTCCTTTGGATGGACAACATTCATGGGAACCTGGAGGTGTACAGCCCCCACTTGCCCTTCCTCTCCTAGAAGCTACAGCCTCCTGCGTCTGAAAACCCAGTAAGCAGTAACAGAAGTCAAGTCCCATTACACCCTGCCTTGTGTCCTTTTGCCTTGACTCCTTTGCCTAGAACAGTACCTGGCAAATAAAATGGGTTCAGTAAGAATTTGTGCAGTGAACCAATGAACAGAAGCCCAAACTCATCAAGAGATTCACTCCCACACTCCCACGATGTTCCTCGATCACACAGTGGGGCTCTAATCACTGGGTGGATGTTGGGGAGGGCCCCTGGACCTGTAAAAAATAAACCCTCAGAAACAAACTCTATTCATTTGAGAACAGGGGATTCTGGTAGAATTATGAATCGCTGGACTAGAGGTGAGTTCACTGCCACTTTCCAGTGATGCCAAGAGCTATGGAATAGCCTGCCCCCTAAGACACATTTTTGTAGTTCAATCCTCTGTTAAGGAAAAGCCAAGACTTTCACGGAGTATACCAGTGGAAGGCTGGAAAGGTCCTTCCCCAAATGCTTTTGCAAGGGGTTCTAGGATTGCCCTGATGCAAGCCTGCAGATGAGGTGCACCTCTGTCACAATGTGGCCCAAAGCTGCTTATGTACACTAAGTATGGCGATGTCATTTGAAAAAGCAACTGAGTGGTCAATGGCATAAATAATTTGATTCCTAGGGACTGACTGATGAATTGACCAAAGGTAAGAACTGTTGCTGCTCAGATTGTTCATTTATTATTGAAGTTATTAACATGTAGTCTGCACATAACATGTACCAGATCTACCAGGTACTATTCTCAGTGCTGGCTGGTGGGTTAATGGGGAAACACAAAACAAAAGACAACACCCTATCTTTATGGAGCTTGCATTCTTGTGTGGGAAGGAGTACCATAAATAAACATGAAACTTAACTCATTGAGCAAGTGAGAGGAAATGAAAAATGCTATGGACAAATAAACCTTGGACACAGCATCAGGGGTATTCAAAATTCAAGACAGGTTATAACTTTAAATCATGCCCATTAGCATCGTGGTCTCTTGAGTTAAATGCTTTACCTCTGTAGGTTACTTCAGGGCCAAACCAGATCTCTGTAGGCCCATTCCTGGGCACGGGAAACTAGGAATTTAATTTAATAGCAGTGTTGTTTCTTGGCTAAAATCAAGAGCCAGCCTTAGCAGGTCTTTGAATTGATAAGCACTTCCCTAAAGGGGGCACATGGTCCCTGTATGTTCATACAAAAAATCCTATATGCCTTATTCTTTAGCTTCACAATCTAAGCTTTTTCATTAAAGTAGCCCCTTTTACCATGCATAGAAATATTGGTGAAGAGGGAATAAAAAGGCTCAGTTACTAAAATACTGGGGTCATGGAAAGTGCTCTCCAAACATAGGGGTACTGAACGCTATCCACTACGACCACATTGACAGCATCATCTACTTGAGGCACGTATCCAGAAGGAAGTTTCAGAGAATCCAAGGTGTAAAAGATAGTGTCGTCTACGACTCCTTCTTGTCCTTCTACACTAGTAATGAGGACCTGTGATGAGAAACAGTGGAAGTGATTGTGGGAAAGCATAATCCATCGTAATGGGTGCTGCACTTCTCACACTGGCTCTAACCTCCATGTCACTCCAGCCCATCACTGATTCCTAACCTGCCTGGCACATTGGCACCACCAGAGTGCTTTGTAAGCACACCTATGTCCAGATCCCACCTCACGCCAATTCAAGCAGAATCCATGGGGTTGGGAGCTGGGTCTCTGATGAGAAATCTTGCTGTACGTGTTACCCACAATGGCTATTAACCTCTGTTTCACTGATTTTCCTACTCGTTCTCAGGCTGCACTACATAAGTTGTTTCTCAGCTTTTACCAGTCAGCTCAAGGCCTCCAACCCATTCCATTCCTTCTTTCCCAACAATTTTCTTGCACACAAAATGTTTTTCTAACTTGTTTCCAGAATGTCTTAACACCAAATTAACTACAGAAATTAACTATATGCACATCCTATATTATTTTGTATTTATTTCCTCCCAGAAGTCTTTTCAAGAAATAAATAGGCTCCTCTTTGTAAAAGAATATATTTTCTAGATTTCCAACCATACCCAGTAGAATCCCACACAAGAAAATGATCACTAAAGGAAGAATTGGTAGAAACTAATGACAAGTGCAACATGAAAATAAATTACCTCTTCCACTTTCCTCAGGTTCATGGGCTTCACTGCACGTACAGTGATGCTTCCATCAGTTGGGTGTATGGCAAACACAACTTCTATCCAGTCGCCCTCATAAGGCACAAAACCTAAAACAGCCAAGGGGAAATTGGAGCGTAATCATTTCCTCACTTAGTTCATGTGAAATTTCAGGAATGACTTTGACACTGCAGTACGGTTAAACGCCTTCCATTGGATGTAAAGTGAATGAGTTATGTGCTTAAATAAACTCCTTGTAAATCTTCTTGTTGAAAGTGGAATTTATAATCCTTTAGTCATCGATTCCCCCTTACTGACTGAACATAGGCAAATAGGGAAAAAAGCCAAATGTATCTTACAGTCAACTTTTTGGTAGTAGCATAGGATTTTTCAATCAATTAGTCATACTCACAACTCTTCTGGGAGAAGCAGTCAAGTACATAGGTAGGTCCGTGTGACTGAACCTACCTACCTACCAGTAGAACTTTAGCTATTAAGAAAATAGAATTTGCCCAGTGAAGTTGTTCATGTCCTTAAACACAGTGACTTGGAAGACTGAGGCAGGAAGATAGCAAGTTTGAGGCCAGAGGCAGCTTGCATAACTTGGGAAGACCCTGTCTCTAAATAAATAAAAATTGGGCTGGGGTGCAGTCCAGTGGGAGAGCATTTGCAAAGCATTGTGAGGCCCTGGATTCAACCACCAAGTGCCACAGAATAGAATAAAATTCAAAAATGAGCACCCATATATAGACACACACACACACACACACACACACACACACACACACACACACACTAGACAGAGAGAAAGGGAGTGCCATAAAGTTATCTGCAGCCCTACATTGAAGAATTAGAAATGTGTTGAAAATTGTTGTTGTTGTTAGGTGCTGTCCAGTCGGTATCCAACTCATAGTGACCCTACATACAACAGGCGAAACACTATTGTCAGTGCTTCTCTGCTGTTC
Source organism: Pedetes capensis (assembly GCA_007922755.1). Taxonomy (NCBI): domain Eukaryota; kingdom Metazoa; phylum Chordata; class Mammalia; order Rodentia; family Pedetidae; genus Pedetes; species Pedetes capensis. Next base: position 8,735 of record VMDO01024269.1, read on the forward strand.
ATAGGGTCTTCAATGGTGGACTGATTTTTGGGAGTGGGTTGCTGGGTCGATCTCCCAAGCCTACAGCACCTGGTGTTCTTGGGCAGTCTCCCATCCAAGTATTAACCAGACCTGATCCTCCTTAGCTTCTGAGATCTGTCGGGATCGAATGCCACTGATTAGAAATTAAATACATGTATGAGTGAAAAGGATGGAATTTAGCTCAGTTGGTAGAGTGCTGCTCTGCAGTCTCTGAGGTCCCAGGTTCGATTCCCAGCACCACAAAATGGGAGAAGGACGTGGCAACCCACTCCCAAGGCAATCCCGAAAAAAATCAGCCATTGAAAACCCTATAAGGGTCGCTATGAGTCGGACACAACTCAACGGCACCTAACAACAACAACAACATGAGTGAAAAACTTATACATACATTACTGATTCCATTCACACACAAGAAATGACAGCCAGAGTTTTTATAAGTATTGTCTATCTGTCCCTGCATTATATCTTATTTTCAATGCCAAGGGCTTACTTCACATACTCCAAGAGCTGTTAACTCAAGCCAAAATGATTATAGCCATAGTTCTTGTACTATGTTTTTCTAAAAATGTAAACAATACCTTCAACAACAAGGTCTAGGGAGAAAGAAACATCTGGATCAACGTAGACAGCATCCTCTGTTACAGCAGTGATAGAAATAACTAAATGTCCTATTTTGGGTCTCGGTAGCCCAAGAGCATCATAATCATCAGAGAGAGCATCCACCTGTAAGTTACAAAGACAGTTATTTCAAACAAAATAAAAACTGAAGGGAGGAATTTGTATTATTCACCACAAATCCCCTTCAAGCAACTAGTTTAATGAGCTGGCCTCTCACAGTTCTAAGGATGCTTGCAAGATACATGATTGCTGCATCAGAGACTAAGGTCTTTATTGCTCAGGCAAAGCCAACTACTGCCCACCATTGTTAACACCACTCATGTTCACAAAATATTTTAAAAAACCCTCCTCAACACTGGTACATTATAAACACATCACAGACATGAGATGATAGTAAAAGCAATACCCGTGCTTGCTTCATGGGTTGTTCAACAGCAATAGAAATGTAAATGGCACACCTACATGTAATGTACTCACAGCATTAGATTCAAATCTAAGAAACATAATGTCCTTGTCTTCTAGGAATTCAAAATTCAGTAGGGGAAAATACTTCCTTCTAAGCCAGGTATGACAATAGGTAGAATTAAGGTTGATTATGGTTTTTGTAAATTCCCAGAGGGGAAGTAATTTTTAGACTGAGTAAAATTAGGGGCTTTACTTGCAGGATGTGACATTTGAGTTGTGTGTGAAAGAAGAGAAAGAGGTCACCTGGTAAATGGGGTTGGGGGCAGCAGCATGGGGCAAGCAAGTAACAGAAAACACAACTTAGGGAATAGGGAGGGAAATCATAATATTCACGATCAAGGCCTGGGGGACAGAAGCATGAGATAGAGCTCAAGAATCACAATGGGAAGCAATTTCAAAGAAAAGTCACATTAGGGCTTTATTTATAAAAGAGAGGAACACAAATATTTTGGCTTCTTGGAAGTAATGGTCCTTATGTTAAAATTTTCTTCATTAAGCAGACAATGCATGTTCATTATACAAAAAGAAGAAAAATCAAATGAGCACAAGGTAGAAAACAGCTGTAATCCAATATTGCATGAGCCAGAGACAACCACTGGCTACTATTTTGGTATTTATCACACCCCAGATGTTTTTCCTGTGCAAAAATATACATGCCTTATTTGAAAAACAAAGTTTAACTTTGCATATAGTATTGCATGAAAATCATAACCACTTTTCGAAGACAAGGGATTAGTGAAAGGGTAATATGGCACCCCAATAAATGTATGTGCCATAATTAATCGATCCTATTCCCCAATGGGCTGGGGTTTAGCTCAATTGGTAGAGTGCTATTCCACATGCTAGGAGGACCTGGGTTCAATCCCCAGCACCACAGAAAGGATAGAACAAGGTGATGATACATTCAGGAAACAATCCTGAAACAATCAGCCATTGAAAACCCCATGAGCATTGCTATGAGTCAGACCCGATTCTACAGCACACAACAAGGACATTCCCCATTATCTGACATTTGTTGTTGTTGTTAGGTGCCATTGCGTCATGTCTGACTCATAGCAACCCTCATAGGGTTTTCAATGGCAGATTGTTTTGGGATTGCCTTGGGAGTGTGTTGCCATGTCCTTCTACCATTTCTGCCATGCTGGGAATCGAACTCTGGACCTCAGAGACAGCAGAGCAGTGCTCTACCAACTGAGCTAAATCCCAGCCCAGTATCTGACATTTAGTCCTATGTAAAGCATTGCCTACCCACCTGGCTTATTCTGTGGGATGTTCAAAGATTTCTGATGGAAACTCAAGCCATCGTGGTATAAGGCTTTTTTAAGTCTTTTGCAAAGCCTAGTTTATTTCAATTCATTTTTCTCAATTGGTGCCTTTCCAGCTGCCAACCTAGGGGTCCTTTCTCCCACATTTGCTTTCATTGAGGAGTGAAGCGCCAGGCGCCTCTCAGTCTACCCACCACTACTATCAGTATCCCACCGGATAAACCCTCACACCCCATGACTGCTCTGTGTCCTGACTCCATACTGGCCCATATCCATGCTGCACACTGAACATTGGCTACAGGTTTCCTGCCAAACCCTCACTGTCCCAGTTGCATTTCTTTTTCCCTTGCCAACACCACGAACACAGTAGGGGATGCAGATAGATCCAAAGGCTTTTGAGAAAGGGTGGCTTTTCTGATCAAAAGGGGCAAAGTAGATGATCCAATTCATGGCAAAGAACAACTGGGTAGCTGTTAACAAAATCAGGTGTGGATCTTTCTCTCAGCCAGCACACTGAAATCAAATTCAGACCGACTGAATGTTTAGATGTAAGTAAAGAAATACATTTCCGAAGAGAAGGTAAAGTATATTTGTGAAAATTATGAACTAGAATTAGCCTGAGGATTTTTCCTAAACCTGAAAGTCAAAAGGAAAAAACAGATTTGTTTATAGTATGTGAAAACTAAACATAAATCAAACAAAAAGATGGCACTGGAGGAAATAATGTCAGGACTTCATATCCTACTTTTCCTAATAAAAGCCTCATTTTCCCTAACATTAAAAGACCTGGGATGTCTCTAATGTATAAATAATTCCAAGAAGGGATAATTTGTATGGTATCATCAAGATTTTGAGCAATTCTATATAAAACTATGACACTGCTTTTGATCTCTCATTTTTGCAATGATTTCAGATCAATGATCTGGCTGTCCTTATCAATGCTGGCAAAAAAGACAATTTTGTAGCCTGTTGTTGAGAGAACCATTTAGGACAGTGTAGGTAACAGGTAATAATTCCCACTAATATGGTAACTATATGGACTGAGGTGACATTTACTTACAGAGCTCTGTAAATCTTCAATAAGTTACTGAATTGTTCTCTTAGAACTTTGTGGTATGTTAATTATACTGCAACAAGAGTATTAAAAAATGTATATTAATGAAATATTAATTCCACTATTTGGAATGCATACTACAGAAAATGGCTTTTTACCAGAAAAATGGAAGTTGTGGGATTGTACAGAGTCCACAATAACTATCATTGGTCATCATGTTGCTTAAATTGTAGAAAAGCTGACGAACAACCTTTAGGTATAGAAACAAAATGCCACAAATATTAGAAGAATTTATAAGCTCAGAGGAGTGGAGTGTCGACTTTCACTCTACCTCCACTGTACAGGTCACATGAGTGCATGGATTAATCCAAGAGACAAGATTGAAATCCCACTAGGATAAGGGACCTCCCCCAAACTCAAACTTACTTTGACTGCTCTCAGTCTGTGTGATCTTGGATCTTCTTCAATAACTGCTTTAACTTTTTGTCCAACTCTCAGAGGCACTTTGTCAGTCACAGCATCCATTTTGAAGAAGATGGAGTCATCAATCCAGCCATGGTCAGTATAGAGAGCTGTCACAACTCCCTCTATAGTTTTCAACTTATTGCCACCTACAACATAGATAAACGAAGGCCACTAGTTAATCTCAAATGCAAGCACCTCCTACAAATAGGTCCTACACTGATGACTGAGCACATTTCTTCACCTCTCCAAATGTTTTGTCACCTTGTAAGTAAATACAATAAAAAATTCTGCCCCTTGGGTTTGTGCTAATGACTGACACACACATGTTGGCTGTCCAGAACTGTGAGTACCTAGCTCAAGTGAGATGCAAGTGTTGCTGTGGTGGCCATAGCTGGGTGGGAAGAGGATTTAAGCTTCCACTGTTACTATTATCTGCCTTCATTGTCGTCACCCGTAAATAAGCAACATTATCTCTAGATTTTTAAACACGAACTCAGGTAAAGCACTGGATGACATCTGGATATGTGAAGCTGTACCAGCACCGCATCCACACTATTCCTTTCATGCTACACAAGCACAGCTCAGAAGGAATATTTTGGGATGTGACCCCCAACAGTCTGCCTGCACAAGGGGTCCCTACCCCTCCTCTGGATCAGACCTATGACTAGTCCACTTGGCTTCAAGCAGGTGCCTGGTAGGAATACAACACCATATTCACTGTGAAATTGGGGTGCTTCACTCCTCCTAGATATGTAAAAAAGCATCATGCAAGAAGAAACACAGGGCGGTCAAGCTCAAGGGACCTTCTGTGTCCCAGCCTCTGTGTCTGGGTCCAAATCACTTCCCACTTTGAACCAACGACAGCGTTTGGAGCATGGATGGATGGCGGCCTAACTCTTGGGGCCTCAGGGACACCCTCCTCCTCAACACACACTGGAGATGGCAGAGCCCACCACCCTCGCATACGATTCCCATACCCCTCAACCCCCACGTTGGCCCTGGAGCAGGGGTTGGGTGAGACCCCAGAGAAGGGGGACTCCTTGAGTGGAGGTCGAGGGGACACCCAGAGGAGTACCTCGCAGCAGCCGCCTGCACCTTTCGCCAATACTATCCCTACACTCCCGGCAGAAGTTGACAACCAGCCTCATAAACCTGTACATGGTGTCACATGAAGAATAAAGCCACCCCTGTCGGGATGCTGTCTGGTCACAGTGATCCTGCAGGGTTGGCTTCCATCTCTTTCTGGGGCCCTCAATGATGGGAGCAGGAGGCCAGTGGGTGACCCTCAGGGGGCTCAGGGGCACAAAAGGCTACCACAGCAACTGGCACCTGAGAGTTCCATTCCATCTCTAGGGAGATGGGCATGAGGTCCGCTTCTTCCCATTTCCCAGCCAATGAAGAGTGCGGGGTGTGGTCACGTAGAACCCTATGGCCAGTAAGAAGCAGTGGGCGGGGAAATACAGCCCCTCCCATCCAGTCTGTGGGCTCAGATAGAAAGGTCTCGGGAAAACGGCTTACAGGCTGAGCCTCTGCATGTACTCAGAGTGTACAAGGGCGGGGCTTTTCTGTGGGTTCCCTGGGAGAACCAGAGGTCAGACATAGGAGGTATAACAAAAATCTAGCCTCAGGTTGTGCAAACAACAAAATCCCACATGATGCTTAGCATAAGGACTCGCCACACACAGGGATAGCTAGTGGTGGTAGGTACTGAATGCAGGGCTTCACATGTTAGGCAGTGGGTGTGGCACTGAGCCACACCCACTGCCCTCCATAGTAATTTATCATAGAATTCCTTGATAAGCATTCCTAGTACTTATTCATTGTTTACCTCATTATTCCAGGCAATTTCTGTGCTATGCATATTGTATTATTGCATTTATTCAGGCGTTTAGTACTTATTTGGTGAGGACTGACCACGAGCCCCACACCATTCTCGGTACTTGGAACCAATCTGTGCATAAAAGAAGCAAGAGTCTTGGCCTAGTGGAGCTAACTTTCTCACAAGAGGGAAAGCAGACAAAAAACATAACAAAAAATGAATGACATCATCTAAATGCTATAGATAAATATAGCAGGGCAAAGGGATCTAGCACTGGCGAGGGGGATTGGGTTGCATTTTACAATATAGTCATTGGAGTAGGCTTCTGTAGAAAGCAACAGGTGAACAAAGTCATGAAGGTTGTCCTGCCTTTAACCAGGTAACTGTTTGAGGGAGGAGTTCTGCCCAGAGAAAGACTGTACGGTCTTAAGTGGGTACCTGAGGTTTTCAGGGAAATACTATGGACTTGGAATAGCAGAAGTGAGATTGCTTAGCAGTGTCATTTTTCTTAAGTATCATGTTTTTCAGAAAATGAAAGAGACCCATTCAAGACAAAACTTGAGTGTGTGCAGCCAGTTTGGAGGAGGAACTCTACACAGGGAGCAACCTCTGCTGAGATTGTGAGGAAAGAGGATATTTGACGGGTCCAAGGAAAAGCTGAGTGGTTGAAGTCAGGGAATGGAAAGCTAGAATAGTGCCAAATATGGAAGTGGTTTTAAGGAGCCAGTTTGTGTAGGATCTTTTTGTGGTTGTTACGTGCTGTTGAATCAGGTCTGACTCATTGTTGTTAAGTGCTGTCGAGTCGGTATCTGAATCATAGCGACCATGCATACAACAGGGGAAACACTATTGTCAGTACTTCTCTGCTGCTCATAGGGTTTTCAATGGCTGATTATTTTTTGGGTAGTGGGTTGCGGGGTCCGTCTCCCAAGCCTACAGCACCAGGTGTTCCCTGGCGGTCTCCCATCCAAGTATTAATCAGGCCCGACCCTGCTTAGCTTCCAAGATCTGACAGGATCCAACAGCAGGGTGGTACAGCTGCAGGCTTAGGACCTTGTAGGACACTGTAAGTTCTTTAGATTTTAATGTATATGATATCTGAATTTCCTGAAGTATTTGGACCCTGAAAGGGGTGACATTTTCTATTTTAACTTTTTTTCAGTACTAGGGGTTAAACCCAGGGCCTTGTGCATGCTAGGCAATAGTTCTACCCCTGATATACACCTCCAGCCCCTTTTAAAAATTGAGACAGGGTCTCACTAAATTGCCCAGGCTACCTCTGGCATAAATCCCACAATCCTCCTGCCTGACCCTACCACATTGCTGGGATTACAGGCATGTGCCACAGCGCCTGGCCTATTTTAACTTTTGAACGGTCCATCCGGCTGCTGTTCTGTGAATAGGCTCTAGGGTGCCAAAGCATGGAGCAAGGAGACCTATCAGAGGCATGCTGCTATAAATCACGGCCACTGTGAGTGAAGCCTGTCTGTCCTTTCTCTCCTGTGGAGAAAGAACAGGCCATAGAGTTGTAGAGACGATCATCTGCGTAAGGCGATAGATAAGGCAGGGGCACAAGAACCAGGTGAGAGAAGAGCTGGGCTGCCCAGTGAGGTACATAGAGAGGGACATGGGGTGCCCTGGAGTGTGGGCTGGAAATGTTCTCTGGATTTAGGGGGTCACCAGGAGCTGAGGGCACAGATTTGGAAAGCATCACTTCATGGAGGGAGCATAGGGAATGTGACCTGTCCTTTTTTTAGGATTGCTGTATATTGTATTCATTGTATCTCTACATACATGCTGGCAGTAGGTCCCCTTATCATTGGCAATGGCTTTGCCCTGGAGTCCACTTTCATGTAGCTTTCTTTTGTTCACTATTTTCATGGTATGCTTAATTTTATTCTTTCATTTTTAACCTCTGTTTTTATACTTAGACTATGTTTCTTTTAAATAACATATATGGGTCTTGTCTTTTTCCAGTCTGGTAATCTGTGCTTTTATTTGATGCAGTCAATTCATTTACATTTAATTTGATTGTTGATATTGTTAGGTCTACAGGAATCATCTTGATCTTTTTAAAACAATTTTCCCAGCCGGGCGCAGTGGTACACACCTGTAATCTCAGCAGCTGGGGAGGTGGGGGCAGGAGGATTGCAAGTTCAAGACCAGAGGCAGAGTGTGTAATTTGGCAAGACCCTGTCTCAAAAAAAAAAATAATAAAAAAGTGGACTGGGGTGCAACTCAGTGGTCCAGCATTTGCAAAGCCTGCAAGCATGAGGCCCTGGGTTCAATACCTAGTACCTCAGAAAAAAACCAAATTCTCATCTCTATCTTTATGCTATCTTTATAGTGATTGCTCTCAGGTTTACAACAAGTATCTTTGTTTTATCAAGGTCTATTTTCAAATTGATTCATACAACTGCATACGTAATGTCAGACTTTATAATGGTCCACTTCCATTTCCCCACCTACTTTTGCCATGCCTTTTACTTATATATGTGTTATTGCCTCCAAATAAATTCATATTGGCTTCTTAAAAATTCAGTTGTCTTTGGAGAACATTTTACTTATTTTTGCCATTTTCTTTTTTGTCTTTTTAAACTATGTTTACTATTTTCAATGACCTTTATTCCTTTTTACAGAACTCTTATTTTTTCCTCAAAGAACTTCTTTTTCTATTTTTGTTGGGTAAGCAATAATTACTTTCTAATAACATATAAATATCTTTTTAAAGGGCACTTTTAAAATACATGATTGTTTATTTTACTTTTTTGGAAAGAAGATCTTACTGTGTAGCCCCGACTGGCTTCAAACTTATGGTCCTTCTACCTCAGTCTCCTGAGAGCTGAGTTACAGATATGTGGCACTGTGCTCAACTGGTTTACATTTTTTTATGTGAAGACAGTAGAAATCCTTGTCTTTGTTCCATGAATGTCTGTGTCTTTTCTACTTTTAGATATTTTTTCTAGTTTTAAGATATTCAAATTATAATTAGTGTTCAGCAATTTGACAAAGATGCATCTTTATGTGGATCTTCTGTTTATTTAGGGGTAGAGTTTATTGCATTTCTGGGTAAATACATTTTAAAAAATCAGATCTCAAGCTTTGGTCCTTATTTCTTCAAACATCTTTCTGTACTCTCTCTTTGCATGACTCTGAGTACATGTAGGTTAGATTTCTTTTTTTTTTTTAGAAATTTTTAATGTACATCATGTGATTCATTTTGACATGCTTTTCATTGTGACAATCTTGATATTGTCCGAGAGGCCACTGTAGCTTTCTTCATTTCTTTTTATGACACTTTTTCTTCCTGAGCTTCAGTTTGGAGTTTTTGTTTTGTTTCTATACTTTGGGTTTACTGATCTTTTCTCTCTTTTTTCTTTATGGTTTTTTCCCTTTATTGATGTATGTTGGTAAGGTACTGAATAATACAGCATTTGCTTTGTCTATTGTGCAAACTGTTACATTTGGTTACATGTTCATCAACTTACAAAGTTTATGGAATATTTTGATTAGTATATAGTAAAACTCATATGGATTTATGGATTATATTCCCTTATTTTCCATGTACTCATGAAGTTGCATCATTTACATTAAGATTATCCTGTTCACCTTTGTCATATTACATTGTTTCTCCTCCCTTTCCCACCTTCTATAATGATCACTTCCTTTTGCTAACCCCTCCTCCTTCTTTCTACTCTGCTTATATTTTCCCTTATTCTTCTTCTTCTTGTTTGGTGCTGTCAAGTCCAATCTGACTCATAGCAATCCCATGTACAAGAGAACGAAACACTCCCCAACACTGTGCTATACTTGGCACTATGTCAATGTTTCTCTGCTATTTGTGGAGTTTTCAATGGCAGATTGTCCCAGGAGTGGAATGCCAGGTCCTTCTTCTCTCTTTCCCTTCTTAATTGAATTTATTTGTTCACTTCCTCTTTTTTTTTTTTTGGTGATACCGGGGGTTGACCACAGGATGCTTTGCAAGTGCTGTACAACTGAGCTGCACCCTCAGCCCATTTTTTTTACTTTTTTGAGACAGAGTCTCACTAAATTACACAGACTGCCTCTGGTCTCGACCTGGACATCTTCCTTCCTCTGCTTCTCAAGCCACAGGACTTACAAGGGTGCGCCACTGCACCTGCCCTTAATTGTTCATTTCTATATGTCTATGTATGTATAGTGTTTCTCTTCCTTTAAGTAAGATTCAACTCCCAGATGAATGAAAACATAAAGTACATCTGTTTTCGCACCCATGTTCTTTCTCTTAAGGTGATATTCTCCAGTTCCATCCATTTTGCTGCAAATGAAATTATTTCATTTTCTATTGCTGACTAGTATTCCATCGTGTATTTGTGCCACATTTTTAATTCATTCTTCTGTTGATGCACATCTTGGTTGGTTCCATGCCCTTGCAGTTGTGAAGAGTGCTTCATTAAATATGGAGATTCAGATGTCTCTGTGGAATGTTGACATGTCTCCCTTTGGGTATATTCTAAGGAGTGGTATAGCTGTATCCTATGGCAATTCTATTCTTAGTTTTCTGAGCTATCTTCATATTGATTTCTAAAGTGGTTAAATTATTTTATAGTCCCACCAGTAGTG
>VMDO01024269.1:19143-30152 GCA_007922755.1 Pedetes capensis
TTTTTTTTTGGCTACTTGGGTATTGGGTTATTTGTGTTCTTGGGATTTATTTTCTTAAGGTTTTTGTAAATTCTAGAAATTAGTCCGCTGGTAGATGTGTATTTAAGTGTCTATTCAACTTTCAATTTTATCATATAGACAGTTGAAGACACAATTTTGGAGCTCAGAGGAGAAATTGTGTTACCAATACAATATTATGAGTCAGCTGCTTATAACTGAACTTAAGGAATCTATCACCAAATGAGATTTGAAGAAGGACAGAGAAAAATATCTGAGGATCTTCATTTTTTAAGGGCCAGCTAGAATCTGAGTTTGCCAAAAAAATGATAGAAAGAAGATGGAGGAGAACAAGAAAAGTTCGCTTTCCCGAAGTCAAAACAATGTTCAGGAGATAGCAGCAAATTCTGTCAAATTTAACAGATTTGTCTAGGAAAAAGTGGATGAAACTATTCATTGGGTAAATATGAAGGTCACTCAGAACCACAGTAAGCCATTTACTAGAAACAATAGTGATATTGCTGGAGGAAATGACTGGTGTGGTGTAGGAATTGTACATGTTGATCTTGTTTATCATTTTTTATGCATAGGCAACAGGAGAAAAATTGGCAAATGAGGTTGTATGAAATTTTATGGCATATGCAAAGCAAAGGAAATAATTAACAGTGAAAAAGAAGCATATAGAATGGGCTATAATATTTGCAAATGATCCATCTGATAAAGGTCTAATACAAAATATATAAGGTAAATATAAACTATGTAAGAAACCCAAAGAATTCACTACCTAAAGGAAAATTCCTAAATAATCTGATTGAAAAGTAGACCAAGGACCTCAGCAGACATCTGTCAAAATAAGGCATGCAAATGACTACAATGTATATGGAATAATTCTCAACATTATTAATCATCAGGAGCATGCAGATCATAACAACAATGAAATAACAACTCAAGCTAGTAAAAATGCCTATTTTTAAGGAGACAAAAATGACAAATACTGGGGAGAATGTGGACTTGAGAGAACCTTATCCACTGTTGGTTAGAATATATGTTATTAGAGACACTATGAAAAACAGAGAAGTTCCTCAGAAATTAAAGAAACAGCAAACTTATGATCCTGTTGTACTATTCTTGAGTATACATCCAAAAGAAATGAAATCATTATGTTGAAAAGATATCTACATTTTCATGTTCATTATAGTATTATTCAGATTATTCAAGATAAGATATGGAAACCAACTAAATGTTTGTTGACATATGAATGGATAAAGCAAATATGATTTATATCTATATAAATAAATGTAAAATGGAATATGATTCAGTCTTAAGAAGGAAGGAAATCCTGCCATTTGTAACAACATAGATAACTCTGGAGAGCTAAGTAAAGTAAGGCAGAAACAGAAAAAGAGATGCTGTATGATCTCCCTTATATATGCAAGATAAGTCAAATCTATAGAAAAAGAGTAAAATGTTGGTTATAAGGGTTAAAATGAAGAGTGGAGATGAGGAGATATTGACCAAAGGGTACAAAGTTGTAGTTATGAAAGATGAGTGAGTTCCAAAGCCTAATGTACAGCAAGATGACTGCTGTTAACACTATTCTACTCTATATTTGCATTTTGCTAAAAGTAGCTCTTAAGTGTTTTCACCATACAAATACACAGATACACACACTCACACACACACAGAGTAATTGTGTGACATGGTGGATATGCTAATTTGTTTCACTATAGTAATCATTTCATGAAGTAATTCTATATTAAAATATCACTCTGAACACTTTAAATATATGTAATTTTATTTAAAAGGTTAAAATTTAGATTTAAAGAAAATAATTTGGTAGGAGAATTTATTAACACTTTAAATGTAATTTTGGGAAATATTCTTTCACATTTGTTATTGAGTCCAAGCAGCACATGAGTCTTTGTAAGAATTCTATTTGAAATGTCACCATAAGTCAAAATGATCCAACATGGGTATACTTTCTGATAAATTTTGACATCTGATCCAGAAACAACTTAATATATACCCATTTCCAGCAGTAATATGGTAGGTGTAGAAATCTCTTCAGTTTACCAGTAAGATATTTTGCAAATTTCTTACTTACATATTTTCAAAATATTTGCTCTTAAGTATATTGAGCTGTAGAAAGGATTCTGCTATAGTGACTCTTTCAGGATTGCCTTGGGAGTAGATTGCAAAGTCCTTATTCCATTTTTGCAGTGCTGAGAATCAAACTCAGAACCTCAGAGGCTGCAGTGCAGCACTCTACCAACTGAGCTAAATCCCAGCCCTCATAGTACTATAGGAACACACATTAATAGGGTAGAAAGTTCATTTTGACCAAAGATTGAAGAAAGGATTAGAAAAGAAGGAAATATTCTAGTTGGACATTCTCTTGAAGACAGGTAGTATTTACACAAGGGAAATGACTGCAAGCAGTAACATGTGGTGTTGGAAGAACCGTAGCCTTTAATAGGATGGATCATGAGTACACACACAAGTCTATTTATATCAATCACATTGTTTCCATGAGGGAACTTGGACAAGTTATTTAACCACTCCAAGTCACATATTGTAAATTTGGGATTATTTGGGAATATTAAGAAAACAAACTGCATTCAGAAACTCTTACTTTGGGTTAAGTTCCCCTTCTCCATCCTCTCTGAGCAGTCTGAGATACACTGTCATCATCACTACTGTATTATTTTGGAAGGTATATTGCATATAACTTTCATATAGTTTTTCCCATGCCCTATTCATCAACCATAGATACCAGAGGGCTTAGGATCATACTAAGTTCTCAGTAAAGCTTTATTACACTGAACTGATTTTTTTCATTTCAATTTTATGCCTTGTATAGAATCTGATCTTTGTAGCTTCATCGGCAAAGATGACACAGCATTATGTATCCATTTTAAATATCAAATATCCTGACAGACTAGAAGAGTTCTCTGGCCAGTCACAGCATTATTGCTTCATTACAACAAAACATTGATTTATTTTGCAATATGAAGACTGTACTGTGATTGTTACTCATTTTGACTGATTATATGGTTAAAGTTATACCATGCATAACGAGTTTTGTTTCTAATGTAAAATCTTTGAACTATATAAATAATGGGAAGGGACAATCTTGGCTCTCCAATCTTAAGGTGATGAGAAACTCACTCAAACCCAATCTTAGGGTAGACAAGTTAGCAATTGAAGGATGTTTGTACATACAGATAGATATAATTGTATTTTCTTAGGTCAAACAGAAGATGAGAAAACTTCAAAAATAATTACATTTCCTACAGCAGTTTTTCAGGAGTGAAAACAACCCAGTGATAGAGCATGTTGAAATGGGAAAAATGATCAATTATTTGAATTAATTTAAGTCAATAATTTAGGAAGACTATATTATAGGTGTGTATCGGGCTGGGGTTTAGCTCAGTGGGTAGAGCACTGTGCTGCAGTCTCTAAGGCCCCGAGTTCAATTCCCAGCACCACAAAAATGGGAGAAGGGCCTGGCATTCCACTCCCAAGGCAATCCCGAAGCACTCAGCCATTGAAAACCCTATGAGGGTCGCTATGAGTCAACGGCACCTAACAACAACAACATATTATAGGTGTGTAGAGTCAGTAATACAAACCTATAACAGACTCATTCCCTAACCTTAAAAAGTTTATTATCAAGGGAAATAAAGATAAGAATTTAAGTCATTATGATATCAAACAAACTATAATGGATACTAGAGCAGAGGTTCATAGTACTATGTTGTTGTTGTTGTTAGGTGCCATCAAGTCATGTCTGACTCCTAGTGACCCTCATAGGGTTTTCAATGGCTGAGTCTTTCGAGATTGCCTCAGGAGTAGATTGCGAAGTACTTATTCCATTTTTGCAGTGCTGAGAATCAAACTCAGAACCTCAGAGACTGCAGTGCAGCACTCTACCAACTGAGCTAAATCCCAGCCCTCATAGTACTATAGGAACACACATTAATAGGGTAGAAAGTTCATTTTGACCAAAGATTGAAGAAAGGATTAGAAAAGAAGGAAATATTCTAGTTGGACATTCTCTTGAAGACAGGTAGTATTTACACAAGGAGACATGAGGGTAAATGGTAGAAGCATAGCTCAGAAGTGGCCAGAAGCACATTGGAAAATTGCAAGCATTTGGGCCAGGCAAGGTGGGACATGCCTGCAGTTCCAATGATTTCACAGGTGGAGGTATCAGGATTGGAAGTTCAAGGCCAGAGGTAGCTTGTGTAAGTTGGGAAGATCCTGACTCAAAATTTAAAAACTACCAAAAAATGTGCTAGGGATGCAACTCAGTGATAGAGCATTGCAAAAGATGTGTGATGGCCCTGAGTTCAGCACCCACAATACTGAAAAATAAAACAGGAAGGAAGGAAGGAAGGAAGGAAGGAAGGAAGGAAGGAAGGCAGGCAGGCAGGCAGGAGGGCGGGCGGGCGGGCGGGAGGGACGGAGGGAGGGAGGGAAGGAAGGAAGGAAGAAAGGAAGGAAGGAAGGAAGGGAAAGAAAGAGAAGAAAGAAAGAAGGAAAGAAAGAAAGAACAAGAAAGGAAAGGAGAAAGAAAGAAAGAAAATGAGAAAGAAAGAAAAGACGAATGGAGAAAAAGAAAGAAAGAAAAAGAAAGAAAGAAAGAAAGAAAAGAAAGAAAAGAAAAGAAAAGAAAAGAAAGAAAGAAAGTCAAAATTGCAAGCCTTTGACTCAAGTTGGATTGAAGCACTGCCTACTGGATACACTTGTTTACTGGTTTGACTTACCATAATCATTCACATCTTGCTGCTGGCAATGGGACTCTCAATATATTTCAAAGTGGATATTTCACTTTCCACTGGTGTCATTTAGGTGAAACTGAACAGACTATACTCCAAAGTTGGAACCGAAGACCTCAACCTATGTACCTGGTTTGGTTCAGTACTGTATAAATGACTCCAATTGGTCTGATGAAAGAGAATGCCTACATTCGTACAAAATTTACTGCGAAAAGACATTTCCACTTTTCCACTGTATTTACATTTGGAAAGTTATGATCTTGGAGATTTTGCAGCTTATGAGGTGGACCCAGCAAATGAAGACAACACAGATGAGTGGAAATAGTTAAGAGTCGAAACAAATCAAGCCAGGATAACATTGTTTGGGCTCCTAGTTGTAGTTATCCAGGATCATTTTTACATATGCTAATGAATTCTCCTTTTTCAATGTCTGTGTTTGGTTCTCTGTCCCTACTACACTAGAAGTCCTATGCAATACTCACAGGACAACATGTTGAATGAGAGAAGAAAAAATCTATAAAATCACAAAAAAATTTCATCAGAAATTCACTAAATCTGTATCATTTTTATCCCACTGAACACACAGGTTGCCTTTTAGAAGATTCAAACAGGAATGATGGACAGGTAACTAAGACATATTGCTATGGACACAAGGTCTCAGTAGTGCAATGGACTTCTGATGGAAATCTTCATTTTTCCCATTTTTATAACAACCACATAGCCATCAGCCATTCTACCAAATTCCATATACCTTTTTAGTTCACTTCCAAAAGGAGCAGAACTATGCCACAGACACCTAGAATTCGTGCAGGATACAATTTGAAAGAACCGCTTTAAATATAATCTTCTATCTGAGAAAACTGTATAATTTAATAGGCATACACACAAAACTTTGTGACCTTGCTAAAAATGTGTTGCCTTCAGTCATGTAAAAAATATAAAAGGTATTAAAAAGAAAGGTGAGGTTGATGGGGATTATGAAAAGTTTCTTGTAGCAGAGGGGGTTTGAGAGCCTTTAAAATGTTAATAACAATAATCCTCACTGATTTTATAACATTTCATTTATTACCTCTTAAAACATTAACAGAATGCCTACTGTGCTAGATATTTTGCAGATACAGATAGATCTGTTGCATCAGCCCTTAAGGAACTCAAAGTTCTAGTCGGGTAGATAACGCTATCTTTGTTTCCTTTCTTTAGTCAGCCAAATGCTTGCTATATGTCAGGCACTGCTAGGTATTGTGGATTAAGCAAGAGAAAATATCAAAGGCAGAAATCTGGCCTGAATTGGGTAGAATATACATTGAAAAAAACGCCAGATAAAGAACAGAGAAAAGTGGTAAATTCGCTTGTATGTAGTGTTCAAAATGGAAGCAAATTAAATGATACCAGTTTTGGAACAAGAAATTGGCTCCGCATGGCACAGATTATTGTTCTCTAATGGACAATGACTCTGACAAGTGTGTGTTTGTTTTTAATCACATTTGGATATAATTATGGGTTCATTGTTGTTGTTGTTCTTAGGTGCCGTCGAGTTGGTATCCGACTCATAGCGACCCTCATAGGGTTTTCAATGGCTGTTTCGGGATTGCCTTGGGAGTGGATTGCCAAGCCCTTCTCCCATTTTTGCAGTGCTGGGAATTGAACTCGGGACCTCAGAGACTGCAGCACAGCGCTCTACCCACTGAGCTAAATCCCAGCCCTATGGGTTCATAGGAAGGTGCAAAGACAGTACAGACAGATCACCTGTACTCTTCATCTAGTTTCTCCAAAGAGTTATACATATGTACATACAATACCAAAACCATAAAATCTACCTTGGTATATTGGGTGACTGCAGATTCATATCATTTGATATCATATGTCGATTGGTGTAATCACCGCCTTAGTAAAAATAGAGTTCTATCCCATCGTTGGCCTGCAGCTGTAGCCCTGTGGCATCCGATCCCGTCAGATCTCAGAAGCTAAGCAGGGTCGGGCCTGCTTAGTACCTGGATGGGAGACCACCTGGGAACACCAGAAGCTGTAGGCTTGGGAGAAGGACCTGGCAACCCCCTCCCAAAAAATCTATCTGCCATTGAAAACCCTATGAACAGCAGAGAAGCAGTGACAATAGTGTTTCCCCTGTTGTACTGAGGGTCACTATGAGTCGGATACCGACTCGACGGCACCTAACAACAACAACAACAACAATCCCATCATTACGAAGATCTCCCACAAGCCACTCCTGTGTAATCACAACTACTCCTTGTTACTGCCACCCCCATATTTCTAACCCTGGTATTACTGGAGATTTATGGGGAGAGGACAGAGACACATGATGAAATCTGACATACAACCTCTGCTCCTTGTTGTTGTTGTTAGGTGTCCTTGAATTGGGTCCAAATCAAATCAACCTTATGTACAACAGAATAAAATCCTCCCCGATTCTGTGCCAGGCACATGATGTTTATGTTTAAACCCATTGTTGCAACCACTGGGTCAATCCATCTAGTTAAGTATTTCCCTTTTTTCCCTTGACCTGCTATGCTCCCAAACATAATGTCCTTCTCCAGAGATTGGTCTTTCTTGACAACATGTCCAAAATACATGAGATGCAGTCTAGCCATCCTTCCTTCTGAGAAGCAGTCTGGTTGCTCTTTTTCTAGAACAGATCTGTTGGTTCTTTTGGCAGTCCACGGTATATTCAATATTTGTCTCTAGCACAATAAATGAAAACCATCAGTTTTTCTACTGTCTTCTTATTTAATGTCCAGGTTTCACTGCCATATGACATGACTGAAAATACCAAGGCATGAGTCAGATGCACCTTCGTCTTCAATGTGACATCTTTAATTTTCAACACTTTAAAGAGGTATTTTGCTACAGCTTTTCCTAGCTAAATGAATCTTTTGATTTCTTGATTGCTATTTCTGTGGGTGTCAATTGTAGAACCAAGTAAATCAAAATTTTGGGTGTCCTCAATCTTCTCTTCATTTATCATGAAGTTGCTTACTGACCCAGTTGTAGGGATTTTTTTGTTGTTGTTGATGTTGAGGTGCAATCTATACTAAAGGCTGTGTTCTTTGATCTTCATCAGTTAATGCTTCAAATCCTTTTCACTTTCAGTATGTTGTGTCATCTATATAATGCAGGTTGTGAATGAGTCTTCCTCCAATCATGATGATTCATTCTTCTTCATAAAATCCAGCAACTCGGCTGGGCACAGTGGCACATGCATGTAATCCCAGCGACTTGGAAGGCAGAGGCAGGAGGATTGCAAATTCGAGACCACAGGCAGTCTGTGTAATTTAGAAAGACCTTATCTCAAAAAAAGTTTAAAAAAAAAAAAGGGCTGGGAGAGCAGCTCAATGGTACAGCACTTGCAAAGTATGCAAGTATGAAACCCTGGGTTCAATCCCCAGCTTCTCGGATTATTTGCTCAGCATCAAGATTGAAGAGGTATGGTCAAAGGATACAACCATTTCCTAACTTTAAACCAGGCTGTGTTTCCTTGTTCTGTTTGAACAATTGCCTCTTGGTCCATGTACAGATTCCTCATGAGAAAATTATGTACCCTGGTATTCTCATTCTTCACAATGTTACCCATAATTTGTTGTCATTCACACAGTCAAATGACTTTACATAGTCAATAGAACATAGACAGATAGATAACTTTTTGGTATTCTCTGCTTTCAGCTAATATCCGTCTACAGTTAGCAATGATGTCCCTAAATCCATGCCCTCTTCTGAATCCAGCTTGATTTTCTGGCAGTTCCCTGTCAATATACTGCTGCAGTTGTGCTTGAATTATCTTAGCAAAATTTTACTTGCATGTGAGATTAATCATATTGTTTGATAATTTCTACATTCGGTTGGATCCCCTTTCTTAGGAATAGGCACAAACTAGTCCTTGTATCTGGCAGATAAACAAATTTATTCCCAACCAAGTATTTATGATAGATAGTATAGAATACATTTATTAAAGATAGTACACTTTAAAGAAATTACACGGTAACCTGAGGCACCTGAAGATTAGGTAAATCTTTAAAGGAATTTAGAAAACCTATATTCCCTGAGTGACTCAACATAAGGATATTTCTATTTCTATTTCCCAAGGGATAGTAAAGAAGTCAGAGAGTACAGGAGAGTTAAGCAGGGATTTTGAAGGAATAGTGGGTCCAAGAGAAGGGAGATATGTGTATGTAGTCGCTAGAGAGAGAAGAGTAGCAAGAAAGGAAGACAAAGAGCTTGTGGAAGGAGAGAGGAAGAAGAGAGTGTTTACTCAAGCGAGGAAAAACCCAAAGTCACATTAGCCTGGGGCACCAGGCTTGGGTAGGGTGTGGAATCCATTTAAAATGCCCTTCCAATATCCTCAGGCAAGGGCGTGGCTTTTTCATCATGGCAGAAAGGCAGGATCCATTTTCTATCCCCTTTGCCTCCCTATCACCTGCTAATTCTGAGCTGACTTGCGTGTCACAAGCAACCATTAACATGCTATCCATCTCAGTGGCTTCTGGTAAGGGGTTTCTAGCCCTAGTTTGAGCATTACGCTGTTCAAATCCTGTAATGAATCCAATGAAACTGTTAGAAACAAGAAGGACTCCTGATGAGTATACAGTTCCTGATTTTTCTGAGTCTGAGTCTGAGTCTGAAGAAAGCAGAACAGGTCTTCACAGAGTATAGTTACAACACAGTTTAATAATAGAAATAAAAGAAAAGATGTCTGTAGTGGAGTCTGAGTTCTTTATGTTGGTGGTGGTGTTTCAATATGTGAATTTTACGATTATTCAAAATAACTCAATATTATTAGTAAGATGTTTAAATATTGAGTGTATTTCTTTAAAAGTAGTTGTAGAATGTTATTTCTGTATACATCATTAATTAGTGTCTGTCTGGGAAAGGATGTTTAATCATCAGAAAGGACAGGGTTATTTTTTATATTGTGAATCACCACTTTGCTGGCCCTCATCAATGTGTCAGTGTACATTTGTTTTTAATACAATACACTCTGGTGAGTGATCTAGGTTAAATTGTGTGCATTATACACACAGTTTCCTCCTCAGGTTTTTAAGAAGTTAGAATAAAATCCTAGGATACAGTTCTCTTGGGGAATACCATGGTCTTAGACATCTGCTGAGTAACTAATATAATCATTTGTGTACATGAAAAGTTGGGCTATAAAGAAGACATCTTTCTTTGCCAGATAAAGCACATGTTAAACATAAAAGAAGTCATTATGAACTAGATTAATTGATGTATAGAGAAAGAGGTTGAGAATCTGTCATCAGTAACATTTGGCAACTTGTTCAGGATACTCAAGCCATAATTTCTCATGAATGAAGAATGAATATCTGCTCAGAAAGGCAATGCCAGAGAATACTCAGATCTCTCCTAAATACACTTGCAATTACAGACACCATGACACCATAGCCAAAAAGCCATTGGTGTGCTAGGTAATACTGCACTAACTCTGAATTGAGCAGTTACTCAATAGCAAAATTGACAACTCTAGTTGTACATTATGATAACATCTAGAGCTTATTTAAAATACTCATTCCTGTTTAACATTTTAAGAGTTATGCATTAGAAAATTCAGGAATGATGTTCTAAAATATGACCTGTTGCAAATGTCGCCTGCTGATTCCCATAGGTACCCAAATTTGAAAGCACCTGATCTAAATGCTAGGCAGTAGAAAATGTCCAAAACCAAATTCACCATTGCTTTATTTGCTTCACTGTCAATTAGTCATCTGACCAATTCCACCTTCTATATCTGTATCTCCCACACATCTGTCAGTTTGCTGCACAGTGGGGGCTTGTGTGTTGAGATGCAGCTGAGAGCTCTGCCACTGTAACCTCGGACATGAGCAAGGTTACCCATGGTGGACAGGTTTTCAGCTCAGCTTACAGACTAAGACAGACTAGGGAGTAGGACCTGGCGAGCCACTCCTGAAACAACTAGCCAGTGAAAACCCTATGGATAGCAAAGAAACACTGTCAGAAACAGTGCCGGAAAATGAGGCCCCCAGGTTGGAAGGCACTCAAAAGACTACTGGGGAAGAGTTGCCTCCTCCAAGTAGAGCCTACCGTGATGACGGAAATGGAGTAAAACCCCAGGGTGCTCAACTTGCTGATGTGGCATGACTCAAAATGAGGAGAAACAACTGTAAATATCCATTAATAATTGGAACATGGAATGTGCGTAGTATGAATCTAGGCAAGTTAGAAATTGTTAAAAGAGAAATGGAT
>VMDO01024270.1:0-30051 GCA_007922755.1 Pedetes capensis
ACTCATGCCATGGTATTTTCAGTGGCATCATATGGTTGTGAAAGCTGGACATTGAACAAGAGAGACAGAAAAAGAATTGATGCTTTTGAATTGTGGTGCTGGAGACGTCTATTGAATATACCATGGACTGCCAAAAGAACCAACAGATCTGTCCTAGAAGAAGTACAACCAGAGTGTTCCTTGGAAGCAAAAATGGCCAGACTGCGTCTTACATATTTCGGACATGTAGTCAGGAGAGAACAATCCCTGGAGAAGGACATCATGTTTGGAAGCGTGGCAGGTCAACACAAAAGAGGAAAACCCTCCACCAGATGGATTGACACAGTGTCTGCAACAATGGGCTTAAACATAAATAAGATCGTTTGCCTGGCACAGAATCGGCAAGTGTTTCAATCTGCTGTACACAGAGTCGCCATGAGTCGGACTCGACTCGACGGCACCTAACAACAACAATAGCAATTCTGTATAAAAAGGCTGGATAATCTGGAAATAAAGGGAACAAGGTCACACTGCCTCTGAGCTGCTGTGTTTGTTACCCATTCCCAACTCCTCATCCACCTACGGCAAACACTGGATTCTATCTAGGCTGCAGCTGGGCTGCGGCATTAAATGTTTTTGCAAATTATACTACGAAATAGGGAAAATGATAAATATTTATGTAGATCATTTAATTTAATTCCACAATACATGTCTCATTTGTACTATCTCATCTTTTAAGTACAGTAATACAATATTAGTGCTATTTTCTTTACTTGACTATTCATAGATATTGTTGTACCTTTATACCTAAGAACATGGGAGAAGGATGTGGCAACCCATTCCCAAGGCAATCCCAAAACAATCTGCCATTGAAAACCCTATGAGGGTCGCTATGAGTCGGACAAGACTTGACGGCACCTAACAACAACAAGAATATACCTAAGAACATTTCTTCAAAGTTAAAGAAAACAACCCCCTTAGTGAGAATAATCATTTTTAAAAGATACTAGACATTACTGGCTGACCATTATTTTTGATTGCACAGACACTAATATACTCTAAATTTGGCTAACCCTTTTTCTGTAAATATGGATCACCATCTCATAGTTTAAACTTCTTTTTTTTTTTTTTGAACAATTTGGTTTTTACTAATTCATGTGTTTCTGAAATGAAAACATTTGAAGAATAAAATGACATTTAATATTATGACATTTATATTTATAAGCCTTTTAAGCACATACCAAAAAATACACTATCAGGCTATTACAGTAGTTCCTCCTTTTCCATAGTGTTGCTTTCCATATTTCTAGTTACTTGTGGTCAGTCCTTGTATGAAAATATTGAGTGGGATATTCCATTAATGAGTAATACTTGAGGCTTATATTGCCCAATATTCTGAGTAGTATGTCCTATTCTGTTCCACCTTAGTGTAACTTACATTGACCAGCGTACCCACTCTGTTCATGATACCTATCCACTAGTCAGTTAGCAGCAGTCTTGGTTATCATACTGATTTTTGCAGTACTGCAGTACTTGATTTCAAGTAACCCTTATTTTAATAAGGATCCAAAAGCTTAAGAGTAGGGATACTAGCAACTCAGATATGCTAAAGCGAAGCCATAAATTGCCCCCTTTAAGTGAAAGGGTATATATGTATAGGAAAAATAAAACATACTATTTATAGGGTTCAGAGGCTGGAATTTAGCTCAGTTGGTACAGTACTGCGCTGCAGTCTCTGAGGTCCCGAATTCAATTCCCAGCACTGCAAAAATGGGAGAAGGACCTGGCAATCCACTCCCAAGGCAATCCTGAAACAGTCAGCCATTGAAAACCCTATAAGGGTCACTATGAGTTCAATACCAACTCGACAGCACCTAACAACAACAACAACAGAAGCAGCATAGAGTGTATTATACTTCCATTATTAAAAGAAGGATTAGAATCATGAGGGAATGGGATTAAATATAAAAAGCACATGGCCCAGATAGATTTTTATTGGAAATTTTTCATGTACAACTTAATGTGTTTCATTCTGACATGCATTTCATTGTGACATTTCCATATATGTGTTTCATTGTACATTGCACAGATAACTTCCCCCTGACCCTCTTGTGCCCCTCCTCCCTCCTCTCCCAGGCCCAAATAGATAGTATACTCCTTGCTTTGAAAGTCTGTAAGAGTTGGCCAGGAAATGAGGGTAACATGAAAAATATTTAAAAATTAAAAATCTTACTATTATCTAAATATGTGTTAATCCAAAATAACTAGAAAATGTATTAGCTCTTTCTTTCCAATTTGAATATGTTAAATATGCAAGGTTTTAGAAGGATCAAAATCTTTGTGCTTTCAATATGCTGTGGCAATAAGTGAGGTTTAAAATATCATTTGATATAAGATATCTCCTCATGTGTAAAGTACTTTTTATATTTCTCATATCCTCTGCTTCATGCATCCCTTCATTCCCAACTCTCACATAGTCCCACAACCAGTATTTTGAGACCTTATTATGTAATCCCTTCATGCCATGAAGTAACAAATTACTGACACATAAGCATATTTTTTCATGTGAAATCTAGTAAATATCTCTTTCTCCTTATGTTGATCTTCTATTTCTCCTATGGTCACCTCACTTGGTGAGCAGGGGCTTCTGGTTTTTGTTTTGTTTTGTTGTTTGTTTCTTTTGTTCAGACTCCACAAAACCTATAGCTCAGTCATGGAGCCTAGAATCAGACACTAATGCAAGGCAATGATGGAAAGAATGTCACCCCCTGGAATCTTCCACTTATGGTTGTAAATTATGGAGCTCAGAATTTGGTTTTCCATGTTCTCTGAAGAATACCCAGAAAAGGTTCTGCTGAGGGTCTTCTCCAATGTTTTAAGAGGATTAAATTTTTACTTTGACTTCTCCCCTCATCATCTTTTTTCCTTTTCTTTTCTATTATAACTTTTTCTTCTCTCCTCCAGCTTCCAAGAGGACTTAGTTTTTCAGCTATTCCTTCAAATATCTATCTGCCAATCAAAATTATTGCCTGCACCTGTAGCCCTGTGGCATCCGATCCCGTCAGATCTCGGAAGCTAAGCAGGGTCGGGCCTGGTTAGTACTTGGATGGGAGACTGCCAGGGAACACCAGATATTGTAGGCTTGGGAGAAGGACCTGGCAACCCCCTCCCAAAAATCAATCTGCCATTGAAAACCCTATGAACAGTGGAGAAGCACTGACAATAGTGTTTCAACTGTTGTAAGTATGGTCGATATGAGTTGGTATCTGAATCGATGGCACCTAACAACAACAACAACTACCCTATTTCACTGTATACCTTTTTGCAGTGTTGTTAAACATGTTTTCATTAGCTGACTCTCTCTTGAGATTTCCTTTGAATTCTCTAGTGTTCTAGTGCCACTCTGTGTCCGAATATTTTCCAATGACATTTCTCCTAGTCTGTGTGTTCCTGTTATAGATTCTATCTTTTTACTTCTTTCTCAGTCACAATATCTCTTAGCCACTCCTTTGCTGATCTTGTTTTCTGATATCATTATTCTGAACTTGTACAGAAGAATCACTAAAATCATTGCAGAATTTCTGACTTCCTTTCTCCTCATATATATTCTCCAATGTTGAATCCATGCTTTTTTGTTCTCCTAATCTGAAGCTTACTGTAAATTAATTATTAACAAGGATTTTAATTATATCAAACATGCCTCATGTGTTAAATCCAACTGAGTTTCTAATCAGTGTTCCCTAGTTAAACAACTCTTCAGAGCATCCCTGTGGCAAATCTTCACTTTGAGTCTTCTTCTGAAGGCATCCCCACCAGCACTCCTATCCTCTTAGAGACTAAACAATTTCTTTCACACTTATTAGTCTCCTCCCTAAACCACTGCTTATCAAAAAATGAAACACCTAAGCCCATACAGTCTGGGTGTTTCCTTTTCCCATCCCCTTCTCTAGTTTCTCTTATCCAACTAACTCAGTCCCTCAGTGCAGCCCCCTCTTTCAAAGTCCATATTTAGAGCTGGCCTAGATATTGACATTGGGTTTCATCTTAGCTCAGAAATATGGAGAAGTCATTCCCAGCAAACTGTACACAGTCAGCTCCCACTGTGGCTCTGTGAGAGTAGAAAATCTTTCCTTCCCCATGAAGAGCATGGTCTGATCACATACTGTACCCTTCTTTCCCTTGGCTCTTCCAACACCTGAACTACTCAGCTCTTTAGCCTTAGATAAAAAATGGAAACATTAAAATGTGTTTCAGATGTTCTAGACCCTTTATTCTTGATATGGTCTATAAATTAAATCTGCCTTGCCTTCTTCAATCTTTGTTCTTCCATCACCCATCATCCTAGGGCAATCATACCACCTCATCAGAAATATAAGCCTCTCACACAGGTAATAGAAAATCCACAAGTTAAATTTAGTAGGAATTCTATTTAAACCATATTGGCTCTAATATATGTAATTATTTCTAACCTGATGATCACAGAGGTCTGCTGTGACCCAGTCAGACATGGTACCACAATCAAAGAAACAGTCAAACAAACAAAATTAAATAAAAATTATTTCTTATCTGCATTCACCTCTTAAAGAAAACCCAAGAGACACAGTGAAATATCTTTAAAACCATTTTATTGATCATTGACTCTCAACATTCTGCACACAGATGGAGAGCCTCACATAAAGCATATTTTGTCATGTCACTAGCTAAAAATACGTACTTCTTCAGTTTGTAAGCATAGCACACCTTGTCTATACACATCATTCCAATTCCCCTCCTTTGTGTTCATGTCATTACCTCATCCACACCTCCCCTTTCCCAGAAGCCTGAACTCTCTATTCTTTATACATCCCACTATGCAGAAGAAAGAGGTGTAGTGTAATCTGCTTCTCTTACAAATATTAGCACATCACCTAAATTCTGTGTAATGAAAAACAGCCCATGAACTCAACCATGATGGAGGATAGAATCTTCCCTACTTTGAGAGGCTACCAGAGTGAGAAAATATATATGAATATGGGGAATATGTTTTTTAAAAAATCGAATTTGTATTACTTGACCATCTTCTTATACAAAAAGAAGTGGGAAATATATTTTTGTTTAAGGTAACCTTTCTATATAAAGCTCTACAGTTAATTTATATCGTCTTGTATACAGAGAACCCTTCTGGAACACAGTAGTGAAAGAGTACTCATTTAGAGGAAAAGTAAATCTCTGCAGTATCACTGTCTCAGTGATACTTAACAAGTCATTTGCTGTCTTAGTTTGGTTTCCCAAAAATACACCCTAATGAAAATATTTCACTGAAATTAGATGAGTTGAATGGTGATCTCAGGAAACATCAGTAGCTGAGTGGGAAAATAAAGCAGAAAAAGAAAAGACCTTTATAACAAATGCATTATGCATCAAGTTATCATGGTGGGCAATTGGAGCTTAATCCTACTAGAACACTCTAGGAAATGAAATAAGCTATGCCTCCAAGTTATCTAACCCCAAGATTAGAAAAGCTGTGGTATTTAAATAGAAACTTCCATTAAATGTTTAAGAATTTAGGGAGGGTTATTAATTCCAGCCTCCCTGTACAAAAGGCAGAGAAACATCTGTTGGTCAGAGTAAGATTTTAGTCAAAAAACCATAAGTCCTATCAGTTGGGAGAAGAGGCAAAATTAAGTTTCTAGGGGCATGGCACTTGTAGTGCCTTGGCATCACCAATCAGCTCCCTGGGGTCCTTTTGCTTTATCTGGATAGAAGTTGTGGGTAGGCAAGGAAAAGCCCTTCGAATTCTGTTCTTAGGAAGATGTTACATCTCTTGGTATTAGACAGTAGACCTCAGTCTGTATGTGTTATGCCTTTTATATAGGTCAAGGGGATTGGGAGCCCTCAGTTTGTAAGTGTCACAGTTCTTATAAAGGTTGAGGAGTCAGTGATCCTCAGCCTTCAATAGCAGTTGACATTGCAGCTTCTGGGTGAGCCAACATATGGTGATTTTCATCACTGACAGTGGCCAGTGTTAAAGCTCCAAGACCCAGGGTGTCTGAGATCCTTGGTCCTAAAAATTTGCAGCTCTCTGGAACTCTTCTAGTGGCCAGGGCTAACGGTGTCTCTTTTCTGGATCTTCACAGCCTTGTGTTCTTCAGCTCTCTGTCCCCTCTCACCTTCTCTTGACTTCCACCTTCCCTTTTCTCCTACCCAGGACATTCCTGGAACTGTCTGGCTGTCTCTTAGTTCTGTAAGTCACTGTCACCATTGCTGTGGTTCTGGAAACAGCTCTCACTGCTCTTCTGCTGTTACCACTATTTCTGGTGTAGACTACTGCCTCCTTTGCAGCTGTCAAATGTAACTGTCAGTCCTTTGCCACTTTAATGCAGGCTAGTCAATTAGTAGGATCTGCCAGTTTAAGGCCATTGTTCTCAAAGCCCCTCCCCAGCTATTGCTGTCAGAACATCCTTGTTCTCAGCAGCCCTCTGCTTCTTGTCAGCTGGGGAGAGCCTAATAACCTCCACATGCTCACTCCCATTGGAGAAACTCCTGGCCCCACTACCAGTTATGGGAATTTTAGGGGGTTAGAGCCACACTCTACTTCTTGTCAGGCAGCAGGAGTCTTGCAGCCCACATGCTAGCTCTGACTGGAGTGGCTCCCAGCTCCTCTGCCAGCAACTGAGTGCAGGGGGCAGCAAATCCATGTGCGCTCTGCTGCTTGCCTCTGCCTCAAGACAGCTGACCACCACCTGGCATACTAGCTATCCTGCCTCTGCTCTGCTGTCCCTACTCTACCTTTTTACTGCTGTCTTCACTTCTTCCATTACATTACCAACTCAGCCATGCTACTATAGCTAGGCAGAAATACCATTTGAGACAAGCCTTTTATTGGGCCTAATATTGCAACTATCCTGAAGCATTCAGTCATTGAAAACTCTCTCCACCTCACCTAACAACAATGTTGCAACACCAGGGGAGGAAGTACAGGAAGGTATCTCGAAGCTCATTGGAGTGAGTTGAACAACCTGATAACATAGCCAGGAATTGGATGTTTGCACCCATCACAGTGATCTTTTCATGCAAACAAAAGTGTCTCCTAGTACATTGAGCGGAACAGCCTTCTCATATAACCAGAAAGGGGGTGTTTGCACCAATCATGGTGATCCTGTCATGCAAATAAAGGTTTGTGTTTTCAATAATCACAGCTTTGTCCCTCTTGCACCAGTCACAGCAGTCACTCTTCTAGGTCACAGAAGTAACCCCCCTCTGGCCTAGATAGAAATGGTTGCAGGGACAGTTCATTGCAAGCAGCTTGAAGCTAGACAATTATGGCTGGGACCACACACATACCAGGAAGCTGGAGCAAATAGTTGCAGTCATGTAGCTTCTACAAGATGTCTATAGAGTATTTACAATTGCAGGCACTTGTGTGAGGGTGGCTTGGCTGGTCCTTTTGTTTAAGACATCCAGAGCCACAAGGAAGAGCCTAGTAGCTGCCAAAAAGAGAATCAAATCACCCCATCCCCTGACATCTGTGTTTCCTTCCAGGGAAATAAGCAGAAGAAGGAGCATTCACAGTAGGAATTTTAAAGACCTTATCATTGACATTAATATTGATATTAACAGTATATCAACAATTCTTAATATCCAGCACCATAGGGAGAGGTGAGTCCCCTTGATTTGTCTCATTGCTACTTCCTCCCCTTGAATAATTCAGGTTCACATATACTCCATATAAAGGTCACTCCATTTTGTCATTAATTCACAACATCTTTTGTAAAATTACAAAATAGGAGTGTTAGTATAATAAACTGTTTCAATTTATCTAAAGCCATAACTGGTATGTATTTCTTCTTCCTTTATCATTCATGCTAGTTTTTTCTAAAAGCTCCTTTAGCTAGTGCTTCAGTTTCTCTTTGTGCTCATCTGATAACCTGGTAGAGTGACACAGATTCTCATTCATGAGGGTCTGAGCCCCTAGTTACTGTACCCTGGCCAGATATGGCTATTACAGTGTTCATTCACAGTTATTATCAGTCATAGAAGAAGCAGGGAGAGCTCCTCAAATTCACTGAGCCCTCAACATGCTCTTTCCTACCCTTATTTGTAGCAGCAACCCTAACTCCTCTTGATAATCCAGATCAATTACCAGGTTAGTCAGGTAAGTTCTTTCCCTACCTACCTGTCTACTATCATGAGAACCACAAAATAACCAGATGGTAGCCATGGCTAAGGTTTAGTGTTAACACTTATCATCTCCCATGGTTGAAGCCTTAGTTCTTATTCTTAAGAACCGCTACAATTTAGATCTGGAATGTCTCCCTTCTCCCCAGTGACCCATGTGTCAAAGGCATGATCTCTAGCTTGCTACTAGTGAGAGGTAAAACCTTTAAGGAGTGTGGCTAATGGGAGCCCAGATCATTCAGGACATGCTCTTAAATAAGATTGCAGGACCCCAGTCTCTTCCTCTTTCTCTCTTCCACTTGCTGGTCATGAGATGAGTAATTTGCTATTTGGTGCACTTTTGCCATGATGTGATCCCTTGCGACAAACTCAAAGTCAACAGGGTCAATTGATCATTGACTAGAATCTCTGAAACCATGAGGTAAAATAATAATTTTCTTTTTATAAATTGAATATCTCAAGTATTTGTTACACTAATGGAAAGATGACTAACACAAGAACAAAGACCTCTCATCCAGCAAAGTTTAAGTTGTAGAAACAGGAACTATAAATTCTACAATCAGACTGCTATTAATGTGAGCAGTTCCTGCTTTCACATTTTCATTCCTTTTTATCTTTCAGGACACACAGCACCATGTAATGGCAATCAGTTTAGATCATGGCCCAATCCTCTCAAAGTTTCATCTTCCAATTGGCTTTGTACTCTTAAGAACAAAATTACACAGCATCTCATCAGGCCAGCAGATTCTGGGTGAGGGATATAATGGGCAAACTAAAAGGTCCTGAGGACATGTGTTTCCTGTTGAACTTCCACCTCTGTAATTGGCTCCCTTGGCCCAAACAATGACATACAGAAGTCCATTAGAATAAATCTAGTACTTTATGGACCCTTTGATTGTGGCATTACAAAGTTAAAAGGTGACATTTACTGGCAGTTTGGAAGCAAGTTGGCATGCAGAGAATGGTCAGTGCTGAAAGGGCATAGGCTGGGCATTGACTGTATCTGCTATACTTCCTAAGTTTTGTTTCCTCATCTATGCATTGGACTCAATAATAATGTACCTCAAAAAATTGATATGGGATCCTGGTTGTGCAGTATTATGGAAATGTCAGCTAATAAAATGTTTTGTGGTAGGAAAAATCACC
This sequence comes from Pedetes capensis, assembly GCA_007922755.1. NCBI lineage: Eukaryota > Metazoa > Chordata > Mammalia > Rodentia > Pedetidae > Pedetes > Pedetes capensis. The sequence continues at coordinate 9,283 of VMDO01024270.1, forward strand.
TCACCCTTCAGAAAAGAACTTATCTTGAATTTTCTTTTACATTCTACTTCATACTACTTGTGGTTAATATGTGAATTTTAGTCTAAGATATAAAAATTAGCTGATGACAAAGAAAAGCTGTGTTACCTTATAAATTAAAAATAGGAAATTAATTTGTGTAATCCATTTTCTAAAAGATCATTACTATTAACAAACCATGCAAAAAAACCCTAAGAATAATTAATTTTAAATAAAATGTAATTAAATACTTGGGCAGTTTATTAGAGGGAGGGGAAGATGATTTACCTGTTCATGTTTGCTTGACTTTTTATTTGTTTTATTTGAGACAAAAACTTGCCATGTGGCCCCCACTGGCCCAAAACTCCCTATATAGTCCAGGCTGGCATTGAACTGGCAGAGATCTTCATGCCTCTAGCTCTCAATTGCTAGAATTACAGTTGTGCACCCCCACACCTAGCAACATTTGTATCTAATAGATTAAAAGAATTTGTTTTAGAAATATGGTTACTGAATGATACCCTTGTATTCTAAGATTAACAAAAGCAGTTCATAGAGATTGTTGAATACAATTTTAAATCTTTCTGAATTAATTTGCACATCTCAATGGTATTTTGTCCCTGTGAATATCAGCTCAAAAATTTTTATATTCTGAAAGTACATCTCTGTTTTTGTCAAAATCCAGTTTCTGTTAAGTCATATTAATTTTTGTTGACATTATAGAGAGAAAATGATGGCATAGCCTTAGGAAGATGAGGTCATTGTGAAAATGCAAAAGCTGGTTTATGAGAAAGAAAAATTCTACTAGTAATAAAAGGGCACTGCTGAGACTGTAAAGAAGCAGAATGGAAGACCAATTGCATGGAGATAGGTTTTTATTAAAAAATCATTTCATAAGAGAAACAGCTAATCAAGCATATTAGGTCTAAACAGTAATGTTTATAAATTAGATAAATTTGGGGGAAGAGTTCTCTCAGAAGAATGAGAATATCAATTGCCTCTGTCAGACCAGTTTTCAATTACCTCTTGAAATCTCTTATTATTTTCCAACAGACAGTTTCAATTTTCACAAATTTTCTCTAATTGCCTTTCCTTTTTCACTTATTATTGTTAGTTATAATTGCTTTAACTAAATATATATGATATATATCTTGTTATAAGTAAATATTAATAGCAACTTCTTTTATACCATTATAAAATCTACTTGCACATTTCTGAAGCTGTTCAGATAGTCACCCCTAACTAAGAAATATTGAGTATATTGTCTCTTCCAGTGCTAGTAACATAAGAGCTAGTACAAAATCTGAGCTGCATCTGAAAAGCCTAATTGGAAATACCTGAAATCTCAAAACAATAAGAAAAAATAATGGGCAAGGTCACAGTAGGTAAAAAGACATGGTGACATCCTTCATGTCCTTTACAAAGGGTAAAGATGAAAAGGAAAAAGTCATTAGTGACAACAAATACCTGCCACAAGGCTTAGGGCTTGACAAACCAGGACTTATGACTATACCAACATTCAAGATTAATGTTCTCTTTTGTTCGCATGGAAAACCTTAGACATGATTAAAGGTCTGTTTCTCGACTACATCCCCTCTTGTGCTTTTCCCATAAAAAAAGAAATTTCCTTTTCATCAGCCTTGGAGAAGGTTATACCATATTCATATTCTCAAACTCAGGAAAAAATTGATATTATAAAGGAAATTGGCTCTGTGCCTTACTATACATACATGCATACACATACATATATATATGTCACTTATATGTAAAATCAGTTTTATTCTTAACTTCTTATCTAGTTGTTTTTCTTCTACCAACATATTTCTGTGTGGTATTCCAGAAGCAATGCTTAGAAACTGGTGTTCCAGAGGAAATATTTTAGGCAATATTTGGGGAAAAGGAGTTTATTCTTTTCCATCCCCAGCCAAACCACCTTGGAGCACATTAGACTAAGTGAAATAAGCCAGTTACAGAGAGACAAATATCTAATAACCTCACTCATATGTAGAATCTAAGAAAGCTGATCTTATAGAAGAGCATAATTTGAATTATGGTGGGTACTTGTAACTAATTCTCCTTTGAATAAATATGAACAGAATGGCTATATGTCATTCTGCTCCAAGAGTAATAAGAAACAAGTATGCATTCTCTGGACTCTCTTTTTCCAGCAGCTGGTTTCAGAGGATGTTGTTGTCTTACTGTACGAAAAGACTTGAGGTTTTGGAAAGAGCCTGAATCCTTCAATGCATGTGTCAAAAGTAATGCACTAACCAGGAAAGCAACCTTTATTTTGTTAAGCCACTGAAATTTGGAAATTAGTTGTTATGATAGTTAATACTAGTCTGATAAACACATCTCAAATGTGACATGTTCAAAATACAACTCTGTTTCACCAATATATTTCTCCCTAAGCTTACCCATCTCAAAAAGCATAGCACTGACCACTCAAAGACAAAACCTCAGTGTTATCATCCTATCACATATTTCTAAAATGTAAATCAGGTTATGGCAACTTCCTGTCTAAAACCCTTCAACTGTATGTCAGAGAACTGAGACAAAATTCCATATTTCTTACCACATTGTTTCTCTGGCCATTCAACCACTATTGTTTTTTCCACAGACCCTCCTAGTCCTTATAAACCAGCTGTACTGGTCTTCTTTCAGCTCCTTATAAACACCAAACTCTTTCCCACCACAAACTCGACACATGATGTACCCTCACCCTAGAATGCTCTTCCCATTTTTTGGATCTGGTTAATTCAGACCTAAGCTCGTATAACACTTCTTCATATAACTTAGATCTTGCCATATAACTTGCCATATAACTTAGATCTCACCCTCCTCTCTCTCTCTTTCTCTGTCTCTCTCAATGCTGCTTTTTCTTTACAGAATATATTTATATGAATATAAATATTGTTGTCTATGCTGATTTAGTGCATACCTCATCCACATGGGCAGGAGGAAACCAAAGGGATACACTTGCACCTGAAGATTCATTATTATAACTTTGACTTATGTTCTTTTTATCTTATTTTGTCCATAACTTATTCTTAAACTAGTTTTTAACGTATCATATACATTAGTAAAATGGTGCATGCATGTAATTGATATATAACCATACATATACCAGTAGTGAATTCTCAAACATTTTTGCAAATAGAGTTGAGAAAACCAAGATTCAAAAACACTACAGTAGCCCCAAAACTCCACAATAAAAGTGATTATATATTTTCACCTTTCACAAAGCCTTGTACGTGATGATCCCTAAACAAATACTTGCTTAACAGGCAAATGAATAATAAGCATACCTAATTCACTGTATTTAATTATTTTGAATGATGATACATATGTTAGAGTAACTAAAACTACATTTATAAAAACATACTAGTCTAGAATTGCTCTAATAGATAAAAAACAATTTAAAAATAATAGCATCTATTTGCATATAAACAATGTTGTAAAGACTTCTAAAATGTGGTTGTGTCTTTCATAAAGGGTAAATGTCTTCATCTTCTTTAAGCTATTTCTCAATTCAGTTAAAGCTTTCTTCAAGATAATCCAAAAGGAAATGTCAGGTTTAGTGAATGATCACAATTTCCAACTTAAGTAGAATCTGAATTAATAAGGTTTTATCATCTCTTCAAACCAACAAAAATCACTTATAATGCCCAAGGTCACTACTTCCATTTTTTAATGATAAATTTGACTTTGAAATAAAAGTGTTTCAATAGCAATTCTCAAAATCCTGTGGTGCATTTGTATATTGGGGACCATATCTTGGGGACATTAAAATAATTATAATTAAAAACCATGTCTTTATTATCATAGATAACATAATTTTATAACTTTTCAAATTATGTAGGTACCTTATAATTTACTTTACTATAAGCTTCATAGACATACTGAAAATATAAAACTATTTTCCCATTTTTAATGTAACATTTGTATATAATAGTATTTTATTTAAACCAATTCAAATTTTCTGTTCCAATTTTCTTTTGCCTCTACCCCTCTACTTTTTAATAAGTTGTAAGAATTCATGTTCCTCCTGCTAACAAGATCTTTGAAATAAATGACAGGAAATTTAGTAGGACCATGATTTCTGATATCCCCTAGTCAGTTTCTCTGCAACCAAAGCAGGAAGGATAAGTTGAAGAATGATGTTCAGAAGATGGTAACAGACACTACCCTTCTTACACAATTTACTAGTAAGATTTCCTCTCAGTTTATTCACTCAAAAATCAATATTTAAAAGAAAACCTTTATATTGTTGTTGTTAGGTGCTGTCGAGTCAGTATCTGACTCATAGCTACCCTAATAGGGTTTTCAATGGCTGGCTGTTTCAGGATTGCCTTGGGAGTGGATTGCTAGGTCCTTCTCCCATTTTTGTGGTGCTGGGAATTGAACTTGGGACCTCAGAGACTGCAGCGCAGCACTCTACCAACTGAGCTAAATCCCAGCCCTTAGCTTAGTTGGTAGAGTGCTGCGCTGCAGTCTCTGAGGTCCCGAATTCAATTCCCAGCACTACAAAAATGGGAGAAGGACCTGGAAATCCACTCCCAAGGCAATCCCGAAACAGTCTGCCATTGAAAACCCTATGAGGGTCCCTATGAGTCGGATACCGACTTGACAGCACCTTTATATTAAGTGTTATAAATTCAGGGGTTAATACACCGCCTTAGACCCTGCCTTCATGTAGTTCATAGATGAATAAGAGAGACATATTTTATAACTGTGAACAAATGAGTATATTCTTGTGAAAGGTGATAAATGCTAATAAGTTCAAACAGGTGGGTATATTCCAATCACATTCTAGACATACACTGATTGTTTAATAAACTAATCAAAACATAAACATTAAAGAAATCTATTCTGGATTTATGAAATAGACAAGAAGTAGCTCAGACTTTCCTGGTTAGAATCCAAGTTCTGCTGTGCTTATTCACTCTCAGTATTATAACTATATGACACCTTGCTTTTCCCACCAGACTTTGTCTCAGTCGTCTTGAATCTTATATAGTATTCACAAAGCCAAGATATAGAATCAACCAAGAAGTCCTCCAATAGAGGAATGGATAAAGAAAAGGTGATATATATACACAATAGAATTTTTACTTATTCATAAAGAATGAAATTATGTCATTTTCAGAAAATGAATGGAACTGGAGACCATCATTTTAAGTGAAATAAGCCAGACCCAGAAAGGCAAATATTGGATGCTTTCTCTCATATGTGATGCTACATTTTAATTTCAGAGGGTGCCAAAATGTATATTCATCTTAAGAAAGGAAAAGAAACTATATTAAAATTCTTATTCTTAATATATACTGATCACAAAGGAATATAAGTCATGTTTGACTTCTGTAATTAAAAGAGGTGTTCAAAGTGGTTGCCATAAAAAGCAGGACTTGTTGTTAGGCGAGGCCTCCTGGATTTTCCCTTGTGCACATCACACATGGTACCATGCTTCTCAAACTTATCACAAACGTGCCATTGTTAGACGTGTTGGAGATTCTGTTGCATACTCACACCTCAACTATTGCTGTACTTCCACAATATTCTTGAGTTTCAAATACACTTCACAATGGTCTCGCACTCCCTGAATGACAACTGTGCGTCTGTCATTTTCTTTGACTGTCCTGACTATTGCATGGTGGTGCTAGCATTCATTTGATTAATGCCATCTTTTGAGTGAACATCATACTACACATTGACACCATAATTCAATTCAACTTTGAAAAGTAATACATAGATAACATCTCTTAAAATTTAATGTATTTTTGGATATGTGTGTGTGTGTGTGTGTGTGTGTGTGTGTGTGTGTGTGTGTGTGTATATATATATATATTCCTTAGCCAAATCCAATCATGCTAATTCAGACTGAAATGAATATCTTTTCCTAGCGCATCCAAATTGTAATGGCCAAGAAAACCCAACTCACTTCTAATGTATACACATTCCAGGCCAAAATAGCATTTTGGTTGCAGTTGTCAACTTTAACATCATCTAAGGAATAACTTCTCTTCAGTTTCTGCTGTGAAATATACTCATTATCTTTTTTCTGAGCTTCCAGCACAGTTAACAACTTAAATCTTGGGGACAAATGAGAATATGGTTTAATTATTACCATTAGCTTAGAAAATGGCATGTAGTAATTCACTCAGGAGGGAAAGCTCAGAAGAAAAGCATTCCGTGTAGAATAGCAGCATTAAGCACCATAATTTCTTCTCTATTCCTCTTGCTTTTCTTTTCTTTTTCAATGGACATTCTTCCTGTTCATATTATTGATTATTGTTATTATAGGATTTTTTTTTTTTTTGTACTGGGGTTGAACCCAGGGCCTTGCACTTGCATGCTCTGCAAGTGCTGGACCACTGAGCTGTGCCCCTAGCCCATTTTTTTTTTAGTTTTTGAGACAGGTTCTCGCTAAGTTACACAGACTGCCTCTGAGGGTCTGGAACTTGTGATCCTCCTGCCTCTGCCTCCCAAGCTGCTGGGATTACAGGCATGCACCACTTTGCCCGGCTGTTATAGGATTTCTTTTATCCAATGCAGAGAAAAGTAGCACATATCCTCATACAATAATGCAGGTATACTGATAAGTTATTTCTATATTCTTAGCTCTCCAAAATGAAGTAAGTGGTCAGGTTTAGGTGTATTTTTATTGTAATGATTAGTTGATGGCCTAATTAGCATTTTAAGAGAATGCTATTATTTCATTTTTCTAAATAGAATTTAATCTCTTCTAACTCAATTGTGTGATGATTTAAATATCATTTCTGCATGTATCCACAAATGCCTGAATTTTAGAACTTTAGGACTATTGTATTTCTTGAATCAACTATTGTCTATTTTTTCCTTCTGCCCTTTTTTATCAGCTTGTTATTTATCTTTTACTTATAATGTGGGAGGACAGTTTTAAATATTAAGGATTTTAACCTGTTATATATTACATTCTATATGTTGTAATTGATTTTTCACATATTTAAGGACTAAAATTACCTCCATTTTACGTATTCTGAACTTCAGTATTGTTAGGGAGATATCCCTACCTCTGTAAAGTGAAATGATCATTTCTTTTCATTCCTTTTTTAAAATTATTTTTTACCATTGAATTTTAAGCAAGCTTCTAATATAGCTAACTATCTGCAAAATGCTGAGTGGACTGCTACTGTATTTGGAATTCCTGAATCCACAGCAATGATAAGTAAATAAGTGGTGCCTAAGCACTCAATCACAATCCACTCTGGAAGGCTTATTAAGAACCAATCAGTTTGAGTACCAAGCATGATTTTCCCATAATGCTAGGTAGATTAGCTTAGATATTAATGGCAATATGTGTAGGAAGAAATTGGGAGGAAATTGGCAAAAATCCCAAAACTGGGAAAACAGCTTTTGAAGATATGGTTTGTAAATTAGAAATCTAGGGAAAATGAAAATAACTTAATTAGACATCTGTACAAAACATTTCATAAATCCCCCAAACCTGATTGGACAATTGGATTCAAAGCTGATTGGTTCAGGCCATTTGGGGTGAGCTATATAAGGAGCTGCACTATAGCAGCTCTCTCTCTGTTGGACCACCTACATGGAAAGAACTCTCTCTGCTGCAGACCACCACTGACTAGACAAGAACTCTCTCTCTCTCTCAACTCTGACCAGCAAGATGACAACAACTCTCTCTGCTACAGACCATCGGCAAGGAAAGGACTCTCTCTGGATTCTACCGGCAACATGGAAGCATCTGCCCTCAAGGCAGTATAAGAGTTGTTAACACTTGCAAAAGTGCCCAAGGCTGTTTCCTTTCTCTGTCTCCTCCTGTGTTCCCAGGGCCCCAGGAGTCCGTGTCCCTCACCTGAGGGTCCGGAGTGAGTTGTATTTAGTATCTGTGTGCATGGCAGCATCTCTCATCTGAATATCCGGGCCAGACCAGGAGGTGTGCATCCCACAAATATGGAGGAAAAGGGGGTTGATAATGACTTTCTGGGTTCAGCCATAATGGATGAAGCCATACTCAAGACAAATCTGTAAGGGCATTGGAAAGATGCTGATGGACCCCATACCCTAATCCAAAACAAATAGTACTCTGACTATAAACAGAGGTAGATCTTCCAAAAATAGCTATTGGTCCATCCTTTTGTAATATCCCCGAAGTCCATTGAGCCATTTTACAGAACAAAAATCCTAGGCTTCGTACACCCTAAACCACAATAAAAGGGGCTTTTTCAAGAGAGTTTGATGCTTACATCACGCTGGGCAGACAGAGGTAGGTGACCAGGGATGATATCACACTGGGCATGCTCTAGTTTGAATAAAATAGAGGGAACAGGCACCTAACTTCCCTTTTCTCTTCTCTCTTCCCTCCTCACCTTCTGTTCTCCTCCTCCTCCTTCCCCAGCAGCCATGTCCATACCTCTTCCTCTCAGGGGTAGCTCCAAGGGAGCCATCTCTCTTCTTAGGGACTTCCATTTTCTCTTTGTCTTCAAGGAACTTAACACTTGCTTAACTCTTCCATTCTCTCCAGCTTAATCTTCCCCCTGGAAATAGAAATATCCTTATGCCAATTCACCCAGAAAACAGAGGTTTTACAAATTTTTTTCCAGGCCTATCTAAATTTCTCCAGGTGCCTTTCCAGTAATAATTCCTGAAAGGCATACTATTTTTAAATTAGCCTTGTCTATATTTTCTACTGTCTATAGCCATACCACCCCGGCATCCAATCTTCTCTCATCTCGGAAACTTACAGGATCAGGCCTGCTTAGTCTTCGGATGGAATGTCATCTGGGAATACCAGGTGCTGTGGGCTTGGGAGAAGGTCCTAGCAGCCCACTCCTGAAAAAATAAGCCATGGAAAACCCTATGAATAGGCGAGAAGCACTGATATAGTGCTGGGCATGGTATAGTGTCAGGGAGTGTTTCATCTGTTGTACATAAGGTCTCTATGAGTCAGATCTGACTAACAACAAAAATACTCTCTAAGCTGGGTGCAGTGACACATGCCTATAATCCCAGGCAGGCAGAGGCAGAGGCAGGAGGATCACAAGTTTGAGACCAGAGGCAGTCTGCATAACTTAGGGAGACCCTGTCTCAAAAAGTAAAAAAATGGGTTAGGGGTGCATCCCAGTGGTCTAGCACTTGCAAAGCATGCAAGCACAAGGCCCTGGGTTCAACCCCCCAGTACCACAAAATAATAACAACAACAACAACAACAACAACAACAATACTCTCTACTATTACTTAGCTGTCCAGTATAAAATCCTTTATATGCTAACTCAAAGGAACCAAAGTAATACTGTTTTGCTGATGCTGACAAGAATTTACTGCTGCAGGCCTCTCAGACCCTTTATCCCCTCATCTCTCTAGTAACAATAAGAAATCATTTATTGGTATAAATAAGAAATGTATTTATTGGTTCCAGCACTATAATGAATAGCTAATTCAAACACAAGTATGCCACTCACATAGTTAGCAATAAGTTCTTTAACTCAATTGTTATTCTTTCTGTTTTCTTCTTTCCTTCACTTTTAGTGCAAGCAAGTTTTTTGGGTGTCATGATGACCATATAGTATACAATGGAGAAGTGTGTGTGTGTGTGTGTGTACATATATGTATATATATAATTTTTTAAAAGAGAGATCATGAGCACAGTTCTAGGACAGGCCTTTGGTGCTTGAAACTGATACATAAAGTGATGCTTCCCCCTTCATTTCACCTGGAAGCATCACAAGTAAATATAGAATTTCATATATAGGTTTTAGCACAGACAAATGGTCAAGTGGTCAAGTGGCAAAGTAAGTGGTCAAGTACTGGACCAGAATTCTCTTGAAAATGTTGGTCAAAGACTGAAATGTTAGAGCACAGAGTACTTTGAGTGCTGAGGTAACATGGAACAGTCCTGCATCAGAGATATTTCAAGTTTGGCTCCACACCACATTAAAGCAAATATTGTAATAAAGCAAGTCCCATATTTTTTTGATTTCCAGATACATACCATATATTCTCACATCTAATCCAACACTTTCAACAGTTGTAGGGGGTTATAAAATCAGATGCAGCTTAGACTCACATGTGGATTAGATATGTGGTCTCCTGTGAATCCAGTCCACATATGATTTTAATCCACAGATGATTTTGTAGCTCCCTAAAACTATTGAAGGGCCTGCAGCTGTAGCCCTGTGGAATCTGATCCTGTCAGATCTCAGAAGCTAAGCAGGGTCAGGCCTGGTTAGTACTTGGATGGGAGACCACCTGGGAACACGAGGTGCTGTAGGCTTGGGAAATGGACCTGGCAACCCACTCCCAAAAATCAATCAGCTATTGAAAACCCTATGAACAGCAGAGAAACACTGACAATAGTGTTTTGCCTGTTGTGTGTAGGGTCTCTATGAGTTGGATACTGACCTGACAGCACCTAAGAACAACAACAACAAAAGTACTGAAAGGGTCCAGATAGATTTAAGAATATGTGATACATGTTATGTTTACATTATACTGTAGTCTGTTAAGTACACCATAATATTGTGTGTGTGTGTGTGTGTGTGTGTGTGTGTGTGTGTGTATATATATATGTATATATATATCTGTTGTTTTAAATATTACAACTTAAAAGGTTTATTACTAAAATGCTATTAATCATCTGAGCTTTTAGCAACTCATTATCTTTTTGTTCACAGAGGTCTTTCTTCAATGTGTTGTTGGTTACTAACCAATGTAATGTTTGCTAAAGGGTAGAGAGACTGTAATAATTTCTTAAAATAAGAGAATGAAATTTGCCATATCAAATGACCTTTCTTTCAAGAATGATTTCTCTGTAATATGTGATACTGTTTGATAGCATCTTACTCACAGTAGCACTTCTTTCAAAATCAGTTAATCCTCTCAAAACTTGCCACTGCTTTATCAACTAAGTTTAGGTAATATTCTAAACCCTTTGTTGTCATTTCAACAATGTTCACAGCATCTGCACCAGGAGTAGATTCCATTTCAAGAAAACACTTAGTTGCTCATTCATTAGAAGTAACTCCTTAACCATTACAATTTCTTGATGAGATTGTAACAATTCAGTCACATGTTCAGGTTCTATTTCTACATTGAAATTCTGTGAATTGGTGTGGCCACCTTCATTGGTCAGATCTTCTGGCTGACTTGATGCAGTTTTCTGTTTCAGCATTTGCTTTTTACCTTGCACTTTTATATTACATTCCAGAAATCTCACGAACCAATGTCTACTACCTTTAAACTTTTCATTTGCAGCTTTCTCACTTCTCTTAGCCTTCACAGAATCGAAGAGTTAGGCTTTTGCTCTGGATTAGGTTTTGGCTTAAGGGAATGACATGAGTAGCTTGCTCTTCTATCCAGACTACTAAAACTTTCTTCATGTCAGCAATAAGGCTGTTTCACTTTCTTATCATTCATATGTTCACTGGAGTAGCACTTTTAATTTCCTTGAAGAACTTGTCCTTTGCATTCACAAATTGGCTGTTTGGCACAGGAGACCTGGTTTTCTGCCTGTCTCAGCTTTCAACACACTTTCCTCACTAAGCTAAATTATTTCTAGTTTTTGATTGAAAATGAGAGGCATGCAATTCTTTCTTTCATTTGAACAGTTACAGGCTATCAAAAGCTCTATTTTTTCAAATAAAATATAGACCTTTATTTCAAGAAACCTCATGGAATGTATTCATTTCATAGAATTGCTAAAAAAAAAAAAAAAGTACTACAAACAGGACGCCTTAAAATAACAGAAATGTGTTGTCTCAACAGTTTTGGAAGCTGCAAGTCCAAAGTCAAGGTGATGACTGGGCCATGTTTCCCCTGAAACTTACAGAGGAGAATCCCTCTTTCCTTTAGTGTCAGTTAGTGTTAAAGGCCTGAAGTCAATGTCATTGCATTTCAGGGAGTAGGGAGGCTAAGAGGATGGAAAGAGATGGGAGAATGGCTGGTCTTTAGACCAGTCAGAACCCACACCACATCATTTATTAATTAAGTTCACTATTTTATAGGTCACCGTTCATGGTACCTCAAAATGATTACAATAGCAATATCAAAGATTATTGATCACAGATAGTACAACAAACATAATGAAACGTGAAACTTTAGGAAAATTACCAAAATAGGACACAGCTATGAAGTGAGCATATGCTGTAGGAAAAATAGCACTGATAGACTTGTTCAAAACAGGGTTGTCACATACTTCACATACTTTCAATTTGTTAAAAAAAATCCATGAATTCACTCTGCTGTTCAAATATTTCACTCTGCTGACAACTCCAAGCACATCAAGGGTCTGAATTGCAACACAGGTTTTCTCAGAAATGTTAGTGACTGAAGGTGAGGCCCAGTCCTGAAGGTGGTCATTTTTCTGAAAGGGACTTTAGTCCATGTGACTAGTTGGGATAGCCCCGCCTCACCTATCTGTCTTTTTCCAGAGCCTGCCTTAATGGTGATGTTCTCCAAATGTCCAGGCTCACTACAATTTCTATCTGAAGTAAGCTCTAGTCTATTTTGAGTAAAAGAACATTTTTCTCCATCAGGTGAGGAAGGTGAAGGATGAGTATGAGGAAGAACAGATGGAGGAAAGGACAGGGAAAACTACTATCTCCATGCTCATGCCTTACTAAATGGTTGGGGGCAGCTAATATATCTGAGTCCAGGTAGGTCCTCTCTATTATTTTGTTCTTATTGTTGTTATGGAAATTTTCAGCCATAAAGAAAAAATCTAAATAAGCCAAATTCTGATTTAAAAATTATACAATAATGTTATTTTGGTGTATACCATCCAGATAGTTTTTTCTGTGTAAATAGGTTACAAGTAGGGGTTTCCACGGAAAAAAAGGGGGTATCCTAAGAGGAAGTTGGGAACAGGATTAAGTGCTCTGAGATGATGCTGGAGTCTTTTTGTGACAATGTAGAAACCATCTTGGACTAAGTTACAGTATATTTGTTTTTGGATTCAGGGCTACCAGTGAACACTTTAAGAACCATAAGCTTGTGAGTGTAGGTAATTTTGGTGTTGATTTGGGCTGAGAAACACAAAATAAAGCACTATCCTTCCTCACACCCTGAGGAGCCACTAGTGCTGGGCAAGAATGTACCCAAACAGAAGGACAATGCACAGAAGAGGAGACTAAGGCCTAAGCACATGCAGTTGCTCCACCAATGTGGCATTGTGAAAGTACAAAACAAGACATATTGCCCAAGAACAGATCTTAGCAAATGTAAAGAATCAGATATATGACAGAGTAAACATCATAGATTAGTCCAGAATGGAACTGTTTTTCTATAAATTCTGCTTGGCCAATTGCTTAGCTCTTCATCAGATTTATTTCTTCACATCTCTCTCTGTTATGGAAATGTTTTAAGATAGATTAATATGTATCATATAGTAAAATGAGGCAAATTTAAGATGGGAGAAAGGAAGTGAGGGAAAATGAAAGCAAAAAATGGGGAGGTTACGTTTTTAATGCATGCTTTGAAATACTACAAGCTTGCTGGACATGGACCATAAACTTCAACTTCCTAGCAACCAATGTGAATACAGAAAGTAGCATTAGTTACTTGATTTTCATATACTATAAGATGATAACAAACTAATTGGCAGGAAGAGAGACAAATACTTGTATGTTGACTTCTGAAGGAAATTTTTCAATATGGTTCTCTTGGAGGACAAAGTATAAATACAATAGACAATACCCTCATGGTGTTCATAGCAATGCATTTCATCAGGCTGTTCTATGCAACATCCTTCAACATAAGGGAATATTGTGTCAAAGTGCAAGCCAATACAAATGCCAAAGGAGAAGAGAACAATAAAATGCTGTCCACACACAAAGTTCCCTATTGTACTGGTTGCATTCAGGGACAGAGTATCTGAAGGAAAATGAATAGCATATTTTTAAAGGCAACTTTCCTTCAATTTCTTTCAACAAGAGTTTCCTGGATGCTTCTCAGTAGTAAATTAGTGTAATACTCCCTGAATGTTCCATATGTACACAAATATTAAAAGATGTGAGTAGAACAGTGGAACTCTTTACAAGCATACATAAACCTTGATAAAAACCCATCTCATCACTCTGAAGTCAGCAAGGCAAGTAACTGTAAACAATTTAGATGAAATAACTACTCAGTTAATGGGTACACATTCTTTCTATCATGGCTGCTTATTTCAGAGTAATAATTACTTACATAAAGATATATTTAAGGTACAATCTCCTTGCTAGAATGTAAGTTCTGAGGACAGGAATCATGGCTATTGCACTCATCACAATACTGAAACATCAGAGGCATTTCCAACACAGCCATCAGCATCATGAGTCGTAGATGGAATCTAAGCTTATAAATTCAGTCTTACAGTATTGGTATAAGAGTAGCCAATATTTTGGACATGTCATCTACTAAGTTAATAGTCTATAATTTAAGATGATTGAAAGAATGTTTATTTTTCTAAAGAAATATACTAAAACTTAGGAATTCACATAATTAGATTTTACCTGTTGAATTGAACATAGAATTCTGAATGTTTTACTAAGGCCAAAATTCAGTGAGCTTTTTGTTGCTGTGGTTTGGTTTTGTCTGTTGTTTGTTCTGAAATACAGTCTTACTATGTAGCCTCGGCTGTCCTCAAACTCACAATCCTCCTGCCCCAGTCTCCTGAGTGCTGAGATTACAGGTGTGCACCACCACCCCTGGTTCAGAGAAATTTTTGATAGTTCTAAGATTGGGAATTACCATGGTATTTTCAGTCGCATCAGATGGTTGTGAATGCTGGACACTGAACAAGAGAGACAGAAAAAGAATTGATGCTTTTGAATTGTGGTGCTGGAGACGTCTATTGAATATACCATGGACTGCCAAAAGAACCATCAAATTTGTCCTAGAAGAAGTGCAACCAGAGTGCTCCTTGGAAGCAAGAATGGCCAGACTGCGTTTTACATATTTCGGACATGTAGTCGGGAGAAGTCAATCCCTGGAAAAGGACATGTTTGGGAGAGTGGCAGGTCAACACAAAAGAGGAAAACTCTCCACCAGATGGATTGACACAGTGTCTGCAACAATGGGCTTAAACATAAATAAGATCGTTTGCCTGGCACAGAATCGACAAGTGTTTCAATCTGTTGTACATAGGGTCGCTATGAGTCGGACTTGACTTGAGGGCACCTAACAACAAGATTGGGAATTCCTCCCAGTTGTTTCCTTTATCTTAAAACATTAATTTTACTCTATCTGGATTCTTAAAAATTTGAAGCAGGTGCTTTAGTTTACAAACTGGAAAAAGTAAATTTTCCAGGTGGTAATTTCCCAGTGGTATTGTACTCGCTAAACAAATGAATCTGTAATTGATGGGAGTATAGGCAGCTGTGGAGTTCATGTTCCAGGGAGGCTTTTTCTAATGTGATACATATGATCTGCCACTCACAGATGCAAGAGTTAAAAGAGAAGGGTAAATATATGAGCACTCCTCAGTTCCTTCTTAGTTCTTGTTTTATTCATATATAATGTTTTCCTAGCATGTAGGCCACATTATTAAGTATTTTGCACTATGAGGCATTTGGATCCCACCATCTACATATTACATACTTTTAAATGAATTGTCATATGTTCTTTGCTTTATAAGACATCCAATAGTGCCCTTTCTCTAAGTAAGCTCTTTCCCTAAATAATGTTCTGAGATTATAGCATCTCCCATTCATGAGTCATACAGCGTCCAAAGAAATTTATGGTAATATTGTAATGAAGTCTATGGTTGGAATACTTACTCTGAAAATTCTCTTAATCATGTTCTTGTTTCCATTTTGGAAGAGCATATATAAATAAGTAACCTTATTAATATAGGAGTGATAGGAACATATAAACAGAAGACATTTTTACTAGTATTGCTTTAGATAATATACATAGTAAAACTAAATATTTCAATCTAAATATTTCTGCAGTTTTAAAATCTATCCTTGATCTTAATATTAATGAAAGAAGTAATTTTCTATAATTATTGTTGACTTTAACAAAGTTTGTAGGGGGTTAGCTCAGTTGGCAGAGCTCTACTCTGTCCTTTCTGAGGACTTGGGTTTAATCCCCAGCACCACAAAGATGGCAGAAGGATGTGGCAGTCCACTTCCAAAACAATCTTGAAACAATCAGCCATTGAAAACCCTATGGGGGTCACTATGAGTCAGGCATGACTCAAGGACACCTAACAACAACAATCATCAAACTAAACTAAGGTAATATTTCATTTGCCTATACCTCAATCAGGAAAAGGACATGGCAATCTACTCCTGAAGGAATCCCAAAACAATCAGCAATTGAAAACACTATGAGGGTTGCTATGAGTTGGACTGGACTTGACAGTACCTAACAAGGACCTAACTCAATAATCAAGACAAAAGGGTATCTTTTCTGAAAACTACATAGATTACATAAAATACTTTATTGAAAGAAATTAGAAAATCATAAAAGAAATTTAAAAATAGTAAAATCCTAGACAAAGTAAAATAAAGGTGAGGATGGCATATATTTATAATTATCCCAGCCCTAAACCAATTCTGCCCAGCCTTGGGACTCTGATAACATAATATGTCATCTCTCCGCCTCTCTAGAAAATTCCAGAGTAGGAAAGGGGAGAGTGACTGAAGGGATGAAGGGAGATTAAAAACCTGAGGCTTTGGGAGAGGGACAGATTACCTTGGAGTTTTCAATAGAGGGAAAAGGAAAATCCTTACTCATTGGGTCCACAAATATTTGAATGCTTGTAATATGCCAGACAACATTCTAAGTATTATTGTGGTGTCAATTTGAAATAATTGAAATAGTATCTTCAAAGATATAGACAGTAATAGTCCACAGAATTGTATGACTAAAGCAGAGAAAGAAATGTATCAGGAAATGCAGGGTCGTGGCAACATTTGACACGAGAAGATGAGCAGACAGAATCACCATCAGCCACTGCCATGGTGAAAACACATCAGTTGAGGAATGACAAAAGACTCATAGTTTTCTTTATTTTTATTTTCTGCCTCGATGGAGAAATACGTTTTTTTACCAAGTTATCTATTAGAATATGACCTACCCTTCATAATTTAAAGAGCCAGTATTTAGCTTAGGCAGCAGTTCTTTTCTCTGGTAGCAGACCTGGAACACATGTGGCCTCCCTCAAATTTCAACACACATTTCCAGTGTTTCTATTTTGGATTTATTTGCAATTTGGGGAAAACTCTCAACTAGAATGGTGACTAAACTTTTATTTCCCTGACAAGATGACTAGTATGGTGCAAAACCCAAGATAAAAGCTTATTTGGAATACATAACATTTCAGGAATCCAGGGCCATATTCACCTTGACAGCATCAGTTACTCTCTTTCTACCCAGCTTTACTTGAAAAACTGCTGTGGTGTCTTCTCTCCTTATCTGAGTATCACATTTATCCTCTGGCCCTCTCCTCACTAAGCGTTGCTGAAGACAGGTGCCCTCCTCTGTCAGTTGTTTGCTGATCATTACTCACTAAAATAACCAGACTCAGAACTTAGCTGAATCCACCTTTATGCCATCCACCTAGGAGGAACTTCTTAGGGAAATACTAGGGGCTATGTATAATTTTATAAACTGTAACTAAGTCTAAGAAAACTAAATTTTCATTACCACAAAACCCCACCTATACACATTCTAACATCCTAAACATAATAGAAACTCAGTAAATATTTATTGAATCAATGAACAAATAAATGCTGAAGAAAAATCAATCTGCCTTTATACTCACTAAATTGTATATGCAAATTTACACTCATTTAATTACATGATGCTAAGAATCTATTTGCATATTCTACATATTTTCCGTGATTGTGACATTAGTGTTCTCTAACCTATGAAATGGGGCTGGGGTTTAGCTCAGTTGGTAGAGTATCACTTTGCTCTCTCTGAGGCCCTGAGTTCAATCCCCAGCATGGCATAAATAGGAGAGGGATCTGGCAGCTGACTCCTGATACAATCCCAAATGATCTGCCATTACAAATCTTGTGAATAGCAGAGAAGCACTGACACAGTGCCCAGCATGGCACAGTGTCAGAAGTGTTTCCTCTGTTGTACATAGGGTCACCATGAGTTGGACCCAGCTCGATGGCACCTAACAACAACAACCTATGAAATACTATAGTTAGCAACTTAAATATATATTCTTAAATTACAAGTAACAAATACATAGGTCAGGGCCTTTTCATTAAAAAGCTATTTTGACCCAGAATATAACAGATTCAAGAACACTTTATTTGGTCAAGATGACTGAGCTAACATGTACTAAATAAGGTCTTACCACAAGAGTCCACAATGATTGAAATAAGCTATTATGCTGTTTGAAGTTCTGACTTCCTTTAATTTTCTAAGTAATTACAAGAATATAACCCCAAAAATGAAAGAAACACTTTTTTTTGCTCTCGCAGAAACATGACATTTTGACTTTCATAGTTCATAATTTCCACAAAAGCCAAATGGCTATTAGTAGTCATCCAGTGCTGTCATAGGTTATAAAGCAATTAAGACCTTTTCATGAGTTCATAATGATTATTTTTTCTTAAAATACTATGGCAAGCAACAAATGACATTCAGCTGCATTTAAGTCATTTTAATGGTTTGATTGGATCACATTTATCATTAGAACAAAAACTCAGAGGGCACAGTTTTCATAATCTTTCTGCACAAATTACTTCTGCACATCCATTACTTAACAGACTGTTCTCAGTTTCTAGGTACAAAGTCATACAGGGATCTTGAAACTTTAGCTTTACTTTATTACCTTACATGGATACATTAATACTAGAATGCATTATCAGTATTTCATGGGATCTCTTTCTGTTGCCATAGGGTCTTCATACCTTCATATTTTTCTGTGTGGGAAGACATATAGCTATGCCCAGAAGATAGCATTTTTGAAAGCAATCCATAACTATATCTAAGCCTTTTAAATGATATGGATGACAAGAATAATGAGCAAATCTGTATACTGGCTGAGGTGACAGGTGCAGATAAAGTCAAGTCCTGGTTATCGAGAAAGGACAAAATGAACCAAGTGTTTAAGAGAAGTGAACAGAAATGTGCTGCCTGAAGACTTCAAAGCAAATGCTGAGGTCTGGATGACAGCTTCCATTTTCACTTACTGCTTGCAAAAGATTGATGACAAGTGGTAGATGAAGGGAAAAGATAGCCCTGATGGTATATATACACAGAAAAGTTCACCAGTTTCATTGTGATTGTTAAAGTTATTGTTTTTACATCTTAAAGCTAGATCATATTCCAAAGAGTAACCAATGATCTAATTAAAATTACATTAACCCACAGAAATTGAAAGCATGGAATAACAAAAACTAAAAATGTATTTAAGAAGAGAAGTCTGTAATTTAAACCAGTCTTTCATAATATTCAACATGTAATTGAGTTTGTATATGTTGCTTTAGTACACTTGTACTGCTGTTAACACAATATCTTAAATTGGGTCATTTATATTAGAACAAAAATTTATTTCTCATAGTTCTGGAGGTATCAACAAATTACATGTGTGATGAGAACTGGTATTCTTCCAACGTAGTTCCTTGTCATTGTGTCCCCTGGAAGGAATGAATGTTGTCCTTACACAAAAGAAGAAATGGAAGGCGAAGAGAGTTTTCCCTTCAACCTAGAACTTTTTCATAGGGTGATAATCCCATTCATAAACATAGAGCTTTCATTACTTAATCACCTCCCAAACACACCTCTCAGTTCTGTTCTATTGAAGGTTCAGTCTCATTATAAATTTTAAAGAAGGCACCATCATTCAAACCACAGCCACATGTACTTAACTTCATGAGATGTAAATTAACCCTCAATGATATTTTATTTTTACTACACTTAGGTGACCACATTTTATTGGGTTCCCATGCATACATCATTGTATATGTTGAAATCATTCTTATTTATTAGGATGAGTAACTTCTTGTTGTTAGGTGCTGTCGAGTCAGTGTCCGACTCACAGCAATCCTACATACAACAGGCAAAACAGTATTGTTAGTGCTTCTCTGCTATTCATAGGGTTTTTAATGGCTGATTGTCTTTGGGGAGCAGGTTGTCAGGTTCTTCCCTCCAGCCTACAGCCCCTAGTGTTCCCAGGTGGTCGACCATCCAAGTACTAACCACTCTCAACCCTGTTTAGCTTCCAAGATCTGGTGGGATCAGACGCCACAGTGGTATGGTTGCAGGCAGCATGAATAACCAGTAGCCAATAACAACATTAAGTTACTTCCTATTATCTCTGAAATTAAGATTTGCTAACAGAGAATTATAGTTTGTTTTTTTCATCATTCTCTGGTGTATCCTCTCTTTCTTCAGTCAATTATGGCAATTGTCATCACTACCTTCATCATCATCCTCTAAAATCTTAGAATGTTAATACTAGAGGAAACAATAGAGATAATTTTACTCAATAATTTAATGTTCAAGAAATTAATATCCAATTTTGTCAGACTGCTAAACAATACAAGGTAATCTGGCAAAGGAATGAGAATTCAAATATGTTGTTGTTGTTGTTAGGTGCCGTCGAGTCGAGTCCGACTCATAGAGACCCTATGTACAGCAGATCGAAACACTTGCCGATTCTGTGCCAGGCAAACCATCTTATTTATGTTTAAGCCCATTGTTGCAGACACTGTGTTAATCCATCTGGTGGAGGGTTTTCCTCTTTTCTGTTGACCTGCCACTCTTCCAAACATGATGTCCTTCTCCAGGGATTGTTCTCTCCTGACTACATGTCCGAAATAT
>VMDO01024271.1:0-30053 GCA_007922755.1 Pedetes capensis
TATATAGTAAAAGATAGAGAAGACTTGGATGGGAAACTTAGATAGGAAGGGGGGAGGGGGGAAACATAGAGGAGGGTAAGGGGTAACCTATATGAATAATGCTTATCAAATTGCATATATGATAATTGTCACAACGAAAAGCATGTCAAAATGAATCACATTATGATGTACATTAAAAATTTCTAATAAAAAAAAAATTCTTTTAAAAAAAAAAAAAAAAAAAAAAGAAAACCCTATGAGGGTCGCTATGAGTCGAATACCGACTCGACGGCACCTAATAACAATAACAACATATCTGTTGCTCAACCACCAAGTGGTCTTCATTACTGTAGCTGTATAATAGGCCTTACTATCAGGTAGATACTTCTACTTTATTCTTCCCTTTTAAGGTTATTTTAGGTATTTTGAAGCTCATGGGGGGGGGTTTCCATTAAATTTTAGAACTGTTTTAATGTTGTCTCTAAAAAGCCTAATTTGGATGTTATAAGAATTGCAGATAAGTTTGGAGAGACCTAATATCTTTACTTTGAGAGGAGGACCCGGCAACCCACTCCCAAAAATCAATCCGCCATTGAAAACCCTATGAATAGCAGAGAAGCGCTGACAGTAGTGTTTCGCTTATTGTATGTAGGGTTGGTATGAGTCAGACACCGACTCGACGACACCTAGCAACAAGAACATCTTTACTATGTTGCGTCTCATAATGCATGAGTATCGTGCACCTCTGCTTATTCAGGACTTTCATCAGCGTGTTGTTGTCAGCCTACAGCTCCTTAGATGTTTTCTCTCACTTTCTGTTCGTGGTCATGAGTGGCACTGCTTTTTTAAAAGCTTCAGTTGCCACCTGTTCGTTGTTAGTATATGAAAAGTTGATTAATTTTGTAATTTTATCTCTACTCTGGGACTTGCTCATCAGTTCTCAGAGTATTTTTGTGCATTCCTTGGGATTTTCTGCATCATATCATGCCATCTGCAAACTCATAGTTTTATTTCTTCCTTTCCAATCTGTGTGCCTTTTCTTTCTTTTTCTTGCCTTATTACAGTCATTAGCATTTCTAGTACTTTGCTGACGAAGGCTGTGCGAGCAGACATCCTTGCCTTTTTCCCAGTCTTATAGGGAACATTTAGTTTTTCACTGTTAAGTAGAATGTTAATAGCAGTTTTTAAAATACGTTCTCTTTATCAAATGATGGAAGATCTCCTGAGTTTGTAGTTTACTGAGTTTTTTAAAAATCATGAATGAAATTTGTATTTTGCCAGATGTGTTTTCTGAGCCCGTTGATATAATCACATGGTTTTTCTTCTTTAGCTTGTTGATATTGATTGTCAAATATTAAACCAGCCTCAAGCAAACCTTGAATGACTCCCACTGATCATGATACTCAATTCTTCTTATATTTTTCTGCATTTGCTAATATTTGTTGAATATCCTTTAATCTGTGTTTCATGATAGATACTGGTCTGTAGTTTCTGTTTTTGTATTGTCCTTGTCTGATTTTGGAGCCAGGGTAACACTGGCCTCATAAAATGAGTTAGAAAGTGTTCCTCCTCTGTTTTTCTGAAGGAAATTGTGTAAAAGTTCCTTTTAATTCTTTAAATGTTTGTTATGATTCTCCAGGGAAATTATGTGGGAATGGAAATTTCTTTTTCTTTTCTTAATTACAATTTCAATTACTTTAATGGTGATAGGGCTATTTGGACTGTCTGTTTCATCTTGGTTGAGTTTTGGTCATTTGTGTTTTTTAAGGAATCGGTCTATTTCTTCCAAGTTGCCGAATTTATGAGGGTACTGTTGTTCATTGTTGTTGTTGTTGTGGTTAGGTGCCATCGAGTTGGTCCGCTTATCTTGACCCTATGTACAAAAGAATGAAACACTCCCTGACACTGTGCCCTGTCTGGCACTATTGTCAGTGTTTCTCTGCTATTCATAGGGTTTTCAATGGCTGATTATTTGGGGATTGTTTCAGGAGTGGGCTGCCACATCCTTCTCCTGAGCTGATCATAGTATTCCTTTCTATCTGTTTAATACCTGCAAGGTCTGTAGTGAGACTGCTTGCTTCGTTTCTAAAAGTAGGTTGTATCTTCTTTTTATCTCTGTCAGTCTTGTCTTATCTTTTTTCTTTCTTTCTTTCTTTTTTTTTTTTTGTTTGCATTTTGGAGTTGACCCCAGGGCCTCACACGTGCTTTGCAAGCACTCTACCACTGGGATGAACTCCAAGCCCATTGTTTTACTTTTGTATTTTGAGACGGAGTCTCACTACCTTACGCAGGCTGCCTTTGGCCTCAAACCCAAGAGCCTCCCACCTCCACCTCCCGAGTTGCTGGGATCACAGGTGTGAGCCACCCCACTCAGCTTTTCTTCTCTCTACCCTTCTGTTTACTTCAATTTTGCTACCATATTCCTATTTCTCTGTCTTTCCTCTGCTCCCTCTGAGGTCTGCAGAGGAAGTTCTTGCATCTGGTCCTGTCCACTGAGTCAAGGTTCTGCGCTCCATTCCCAGAGGCTGGGGCAGCGCATCACACCCTGAGGCCCCCGCACGG
This sequence comes from Pedetes capensis, assembly GCA_007922755.1. Classification (NCBI taxonomy): domain Eukaryota; kingdom Metazoa; phylum Chordata; class Mammalia; order Rodentia; family Pedetidae; genus Pedetes; species Pedetes capensis. The sequence continues at coordinate 2,542 of VMDO01024271.1, forward strand.
CACCCTGTTGGCCTCATCCAACCTCCTTACAGTGCTCGTTCATTGGCTGCTGTGCCTAGAGGCCATTTGCACCTGGGTCTCCAGTTCCTGCTCATACACTGCGGCAGGACTTCTTCAGTGTGTCCATTGTCCCCCAGGAGCTGCCCTTGACCTGATCTCTGGATCGTGCTGGGGTTTTACACTATTTATGGCCCTAGAAGCAAGGAGTATTGGTAATGATGAAACCTAGAAAAAAAAACTAAGTACTCCCTTGTTAGCTAGCCACTCCACAGGAAGCCATTGAAGCATTTTTATGCAAGGGAGTACTCATTATCTTAGAAGGTGGCAAGGGTTGTTTCTGATGTGAAGAAATGTTCAGCGATATTGGAGGCTCGCGGTTAAGTCGACGCCTCTCCCAAGGCTCCCATCTCAAGCCCCAAGTCCCTACTCCTTCACAGCCAGCACCTTTACCTTCCCCTGAGAGGCTTGACGCAAATGTCCCTTTACCTGGCATAGGATTCCTCAGCCCCTATGCTCCGGCCTCAGCTGTCAAAGCATCAAAACACAAGGACTTTTTTTAAAGACGCCATAGAAACTTCCTAACTCTCTAACCATGCCTTCAGTTGAGATTCCAAGGCACTCAGCTTATCTGGTTCTCCGTTGGTTGGTTAGTTGGTTGGTTTTCTCTTTTCTTACTTTCTTTTCCTCTTTCTTTCTTTCTTTCTTTCTCTCTCTCTCTCTTTTTATCTCTCTTTCTTTTTTCTTTCTTTCTCTCTTTTTCTCTTTTTTCTTTTCTTTTTTCTTTCTTTCTTTCTTTCTCTCTCTCTCTCTCTTTTTCTTTTCTTTTCTTTCTTTTCCAGTACTTGGTTGTTGAACCCAGGACCATGCACATACTTTGCAAGTGCTCTACCACTAGCTGCCCATTTCTCTTTTCTTTTGTATTTTGAGGCAGGGTCTCACTCAGTTACACAGGCTGCCTCTGGCTTTGCACTTGGAATCCTCCCGCCTCAGCCTCCTGAGTGGCTGGGGTGACAAGTGTGGGCCACCTCACGCTGTTTCTTTCTGAAGTCTCTTCACCGTCTCACGCCACAGATGTTAAATCCACCCTGATGACATGGCTATCAAGTGCCCCAGCCATGCGGCCCTCCAGAGCCATCCCACTGTTTGCGTCCTGTTTGATGCCCTGAGTCAGGGGGATGCCACAGCAGGCTGCCGATGACCCGCAGGCTGCTGTAGAGGCCGTCTGTAGAGGTCACCCTCCCAGGTCACAGAGAAAGGCAGAGGCTGGATTGTGTGATGGAAAATAGAGAACATGTGGAGACAACAGGAGACCGCGTCCCAACAGGGGGTGGCACTTCTGCCAGGCAAAGTGTCTACCAGCTGGAGCTATCCAGGGCAGATTGGAGGCCCCAGGAGGCACATGACCCATGTGCACAGGAGCCCACACAGGGGTTTAACAAAGGATCTACTTAGAGCTGTGTAGTCGATTCTGAAGGTACACCTGTGAGCAGTCTGTAGGAACGCGGTCGGCTAAATTCCTTAAAAACATGTCTAAGTTCTGCAGACTTTCTGTGTTTTAGCTAAGTTGGTGACGTTCTCTCTCGCACGATTTGTGTGATCCCTTTCAAATGCTGTGCTTGCACTGTGAGTTTTAGTGAGTAGAATTCAGAAAGGAAGATGGAAAAGGCTCGTTCTTCCCTAGCTGCGAACTCAGGGACAGGATGTCACCCTGACACTGCTAATAAAGCGAGCGGCCACATGCCTGGGCGTGACTCACCCCATTCCAGTGCTGCGTTTCTATAACACAGTCCTCTGGCCGTGCCTAATGGTTAATTTTGACAAGGAAAGCCTGCCTGGGGTGGAGGGAGCCCAGACACGTTCACCTCGAGTGACAGCGCTCTCCTCTCCTCTCCCCGACCCCAGGAGGACAGCCGTCAGCTTTGTGGCTTACTGTTGCTCCACTCAGTGTCTACAGACTTTCGACCTGCTGAGCTGACAGACCCCCGACCTCCGCAGGAGCGCTGCCAGCCTGACACCGCGGCCGCCTGCGGGTCACACAGCGCGTGCCACGGGGCCAGTGGCCACCAGCCAGGCCGGAACGGACCCTCCCATCCCTCCCTGCCCCTGCCAGGGCATGCAGAACTCTCCGGAAGTGGGATTGGGCTCCACAAGGAAAATGCCTTCACTGTTCCCCCACCTTGGAATATATCCTCCCCCAATGAGGGCCATTTTGTCTTCTGTGTTTTTTCTTCTTTTTATGTGAGCGTGTCCTCCGTGAGCTACTCACTCTGGTGAGCCTCCCCCAGCTCATGTAAAGCAAGATACGGCCCCACAGAACCCCAGCGGGACAGCGCAGCCAGAGAAACTTGGGCACGGTAGACCTCCGGCAATCCTCCTCCTCTTTCTTTCCCCAGAGTATTACTTCCCCACGAGATTGTTCTCCATGGTTTCCCCAGCAGAAACCTGTCAGTCTGCAGAGTCTCGGCAAACCTCACAGCCCCCACAGTCTTGCAGAGCAGGGTGGGGCCCCCAAGCTGGCCGCCAAGTCAGACTCCCGGGGAGGCGGGGCAGGTGCCCAGAGCACACCCTCTGGAAAGTTCCAGCTTTATTTATAAGCTTCACAGTGTATCAAGAGACTTTGGAGAGGGATTTCAAAATCAAAAATGTAGATGGTAATGAAAATATGCTCTCATTTTAAAGGACTGTATACAGAAAAACGAGTTTTGAAATATTTCTATTTCTCGGTGAGATTTTTTTTCACGTAAATGAAAGGTTTGGGGAATATTTGAGGCTTTTGGAGGTCTGATCCTTTTCTTTCTAGATTTAAACATTTCCCACATACTAAGAAGAGAGAGAAAACACAGCAAAATAAGCCCTCCCTTGCTCCTGGGATACGGCTTCTGATTAGCTCATGCTGAGTTTGAAATGTTACATCTGAAAAATGGGCTTCAGATCCTTCTGTTCGTGTTTAGCGGGGCGATTCTAAGCGATTTGTGTGCATTTATACCCCTGTACACGAGACTGTCTTTGTTTTGAGGCGCAATTTCTTATTTATGTAACCTATTCTTGTCTAGATATCACTGCAAAAATGCAGGAAAAGCAGGTCCAATTCAGCCTTGGGCTTTTGCACACAAGCCCATAAACAGAAAGCCCGTGAGCCTCCCCCACCAGAGAGACAGTCTCCACAGAGGAGCCACGTGTTCGATCTCCCTCTAAAAGGGTGGCATTTTAATCTTCCTTCACTGCCAGATGTTCATCTGGTTGCTATGAAGTGAGTCTTTAAAAAAAAAAAAGCGCCAGGCATGGTGGCGCACGCCTGTAATCCCAGCAGCTCTGGAGGCGGAGTCAGGAGGATCACAGGTTTGAGACCAGAGGCAGTCTGCGCTAACTTAGTGAGATCCTGTCTCAAAAAAAGTGAAAAATGGGCTAGGGGCGCAGCTCAGTGGTCCAGCACTTGCAGAGCATGCAAGCGCGAGGTCCTGGGTCCAACCCTCAGTACCACAAAAAAAAAAAAAAAAAAAAAAATTGGTTTTTTTAATTATTATTTTAGTGATGCAGTTTTCTACAAGGCAAAATTAAAAGAACCAGAAAGCCTTGCTTGGTAGAAAAATTATCTTCAAAAACTTTCAGACTTGTCAAACTTTTGGTTGGGGGTGTTTTCCTAGCAGCCGTAACTCAGTAATGCTAGGCTCTCACGGTGCCACATCCTCCGTGGTTACTGACAAAGGTGTGATCTCTTCACGGTCCACCCACCTGCTGCCCAGCCAGCAGACTCCCCACCTACGACAACGGAGGCCGAAAGTGACCACGTGTGCTGCCTGTGTCTGTCCTTCCCCTTGTCTCTGTCAAACCTTGGTCCATTCAGCCTTAGCATTTCAGAGCTTAGAGCATAACAGGAACCCAAGGTCCTGGTCACATGCGCCCCTCCTGTCCTGGAATAACCAAGGTTTCAGCACAGCTCCTCTATGCACAGAAGTTGGCAGGTGAAGAGCGTGGCGGGAAACCTCACAGGTGTGCTGCGGGCCTCAGCAACTGCAGCCTATCATGTAAGCGACAGAAAACATCGCTATGTCTTCCCACTTCGCCTCCCACCGTCCTGCGTCCTATAAGGGAGCTGGGAAGCGTGCCACCCTGGTGGGCAGGAAATCTCATTTGGAGAAGGTACGTAACACTGTCGTAACCTGTTTAAAAACAGGTCACAAAGCTGCTCACCCTCCAAGCATCCTCTCTCCACCTGTCATACGCCGCAGTGTGTGGGACACAGCGGCGGGCTGGACCTGTGGCCTCTGGGCCGTCTCCCCTTTAGCTCTTGGGTGCAGCCTCTGAGCTGAACTGAGGAGAAGTGGACCTGGCAACATCGCTTCCCTGGTGCTGTTCATTCTGGGAATTTCGCGCTGGATTCACCCATGTCATTCTTGACCTTTAGGTATTATAAAGAAGTGTTGTCAACTGAAAGAGAAAAAAAAAAAAAAAAAAAAAAACTTGCCCACGTGCTGTGTATTTGAGTTGTGTCCAAAACGTTGCAGACAAGCAAATCTAAAGTTGTTATATATGGGTTTTTTTGTTTGTTCATTTTTTCAGTGCTGGGAGTCAAACCCGGGCTTGCCCCTGCTAGGCAAGTGCGGTACCACGGAGCTACACACCCAGCTCTCTGTGTTATTTTGTTGAGGACCAGTTACTCCAGGTAGACAAATACTTCACAAAATAATATTAACAAATAAAGGAAAGTGAGCTGCTCGGAAAGTGTAGTCTGTTCAGGTAAGTTCACGTCAGTGAGCTCAGGTGTGGTTGGTTGGTGATAACTTTTAAAATCCAGGGTGGCCGCACAAGGACAGGTCTTCCCACGATGGAGGGCCAAGGGGCCCATTTTATGGACCAGTCTATCAGTGCTCTGCCTGCGGCCACACCACGACAGCATCCGATCCTCTCAGGTCTCGGAGGCTAAGCAGGGTTGGGTCTGGTTAGTATATGGACGGGAGACCGCCTGGGAACACCAGCTGCTGTAGTCTTGGGAGAAGGACCTGGCAACCCATGCCCAAAACACAATCAGCCATGGAAAACCCTATGAATAGCAGAGAAGCACTGGCAATACTGTTTCGCCTATCGTATGTAGGGTCTCTGTGAGTCAGACACCGACTCCACGGCACCTACCAACAACAATAATCAGTGTTCTCAGGATACTTAATTGTTTTCATGCCCCATATCCCGATTATGTAACATTGTATAAGTGAAATGCTGCGTCTTCAATTAATATGCATTTAGAGTACAGGTAATTTTTGTTAAGTACATAAAAGAGCGGGCTGTGGAGGATCCACTCAGGCTAGTAGAGAAGGGCCATGAACCTTGTCATCCATCTCTTCTTCTGGAAGAGCGAGGTACACATTAAATGTCCTTTGGCCGTGGCCTCAGCCTTCGCCAAAGCTTTTCATGTGCTCCTTGTCTGACTAGTTTAATGTCCCGCTCATGTTGCCTTCACACTGAGTATTATGAATTAAAACGTTCACAGTCTAAGCTGGGAGTGTAGCTCAGTGGTACAGCACTTGCCTAGCATGCCCTGAGTTCGATTCTCAGCACCATGAAATAAAATGTTTACAGTCTAAGCAAAAAGACTTCAGTACTAGTTGGCTTATAGACTCTGCGTATAGTTTTGCCTGAAGTATATACCCATTTTATAATCTCTGGGGATGTCCAAAGCCAGTTTTTAAAATTATCAACAGTAAAATTAGGTTTATCTTTCCCGAATTAAAAAGCCAGACATTCTTAATTTTACTATAAAAAACTTAAACGTGATACATTGCCTCAGCAGAAATGAAAATGTTTTTATCCAGATGATTTATGAACATGGGTTCCACACTGTACCAATATTAATGCAACCTGATGTGATTAAATATTGAAATGTAACATCTTTTCATGGACTCATAAACGCACTCTCTCTCGAAATCTTTTTTTGTTTGTTTAATAATCTTATTTAAATGTTTCCTTCCCCAGCCCTGGCCATGTGATTCTGTTTTTATTTTGCGATTTCCATCACCTCCGCTTGCCCCTAACGCACCCCTGCTACATTTCTCCGGGAACTCCAGTGACTGTCCTGCCTTTTTTTTTTTTTTTTTTTTTCAGAAAGGATTTTTACAAAGCCTGTCCTCTTGACAATAGCTCCATGTCTGTCTAGATTCATTCAAGTCTAACTGTCGCTACCCAGGAAGTTCCTCCGTGTGTCTTCAGCTAGTAGATGTGACAGTGATGCAGTGTCTCCAGGAAAGGGATTGATCATAGCCGAGTGACCGTCGTCATCAGTCAGGAAGAGAGAGGGCTTCAGAGCCTGAGATGTGCCCTTTGAAAGGACTGTGCGGTCCTTTGTACTTCAGAGGCAGACAGATACTGGCCGCCTGGTGTGGTGGCGGGGCAGAAGGTGGAGTGTTGGGAGAGCGCGTCTATGTGTAATTAAGAGATAAGGTTTGCTGGATTTTTTTTTTCACTCACCCTATAGGATAGATAATCCTTGCAGCCTGCGTTAAAGAATATCAGGTTTTATTTCTTATGGCTATCTAAGATATATATGTATATAATGAAAAGATTGTCTAAGACTCTGATTCTGCCTTCTGAAAAATTATGGCAACAATCAGTATAGCCATTGTCCGCATTTATACTAAGTCTAGGCTGGTCACATGTTTATAGGATAATTGTAGAATAATTGAACCGTGTGAATGCTCAGAAAGGTTGATTGTGGTGTCTCTGTGGTTTTAACCAAATTCGTTTTGTCAGGAACGAAAGGGGCATGAGATATTTAAGTCAGAGCCAGCGAAAATGGCGGAGGAAGGATCTCTGAAAGTTCTCCTGCCTCCGTGAAAGCAAGGAGGACAATTGGCCTCAAATGTCAGAAATGACTCTGTTCAGAATTTTAGAAATTACTAAAGGCTGCAGCAACCTGAAGAGTGTTGATTTTTTTAAGAGAAATGACCGAATCGCAGCAGGAACAGTGGGTATTTGGTGTTTTAACCTGCCCTGTTTCCATCCCCCTTCCATCTCCTCCGTGGCCTTGAAAACCAACAGTGTACGAATGCTGGTGAAAAGCAGCAGCTGGGCCGCCACCAGAGGGGCAGAGTGGGTTGGGCCTCCTTCACCCTCATTTCCAGAGCATGGTCACCTGATCCAGCTGGCAGTTCCCTGGAAGAGCACAATCTTAAAACTGCCTTTAATTTACTGTATTGGAGTTTTCCAGGTATTAAACGCCTTTTTCTATGGGCCATTTGCAGAAAAAGACTTTGAGACAATTGATTAACGTGTGGCTGCTTGAAGCTGTGGATAACCCTTGGATTAAACAGTAGAGTGACTACAAACTTAAGAGGAAAATCTGGGAAATGAGGTATCCAGAGAGGCAGTGAAGAGCTGAGGGTTAGGTAGTCAGGCACACTTGTAGGGCTGTGGACATGCCAAGGGGCACAATCTTGCTTAGAAAAGACCTGGTAACACCCTAGGCTTTCGTTTTAATTTGACCTTGAAACTCCACACAAGCAGGAAGTGAAATGAAAGGCAGAGCTGTGGCCTTTCTGGCTCAGTGTCGAGGGGGTGTCTCAGCCTGCACACACAGCCCCCAGCACATGCTGGGACACCTACTGGTGTCAGGTAAGGAGACCTCTGTCCAGTCACTAGCTGGCCAGCAAGCTACCCAAACAGAAATTTGAATGGCTATGCATTATAAGTATAGATTGCCCTGAGGGTTTAGAAGAATCACAAAAAAACCCCAAAACAAATAAACAACAACAACAACAAAAACCCAGCAAGTGCAGCAAACGTTTGGCAAGGAGGTAAGTAAATATGACTTTCAGAATTACCACATTGTTCTTTAAAATGTCTAGTTTTCCACATGCACAAAAATTATGAAGCATGCAAAGAAACAAAGTACACAGGGGAAAAAAGCGATGGGTAGAAACTTCCCCTAAGGAAATCCAGACATTGGATTTAAAGACTTTAAAATAGATATTTTAAATACACTTTAAAATAGTTTAAATAGATATTTCTTTAAACTAAAGAAAAGCCATGTCTAAAGAACTACAAGAAAGTATAAAAATGATGCCTTACCAAATAAAAAATACTGATCAAAAGATAAAAATTTTATAAAGAAAACAAAGTATAAATCCTAAAGATGAAAACACAACAACCAAAATGAAAAACCTACAGGAGGGATTCATTGGTGGGTTTGAGTGGACAGAAGAAAGAATCAGCAAACTTGAAGGTAGGTCTTTTGAGATTATCTATTCTGAGGTACAGAAAACAAAAGAATGAAGAAAATATAGGCTTAGAGACTAGTGGAACACTATCAAGCATACCAACTTAGTGTAAGTGGAGTCTTAGAAGGGGAGGAAAGAGAAGCAGAATAAAAATTAATGGCCAATGACTTTGAAAGTTGATGAAAAACATTGATTTACACACCCAAGAAGCTTAATGAATCCCAAGTAGGAAACCTCAAAGAGATGCATAATCACATTGTCCAAAGACAATCCTGAAACAAGGAATAAGTGACTCATGTACAAGGAGTCTTCATCAGAAGCCATGGATGCTGGAAGACAATGGGATGACATATTCAAAGGGCAGAAAACAAATGACTATCAGGAATTCTGTATCCAACAAAATTTATCTGCACAAATGAAGATGAAATTAGGACATTTTCAGACAAATGAAAAACCAAATTCATCAGTGGCAAGTGTTCCCTACAAGAAACAGGAAACAGAGTTGATCAAGCCAAATTGAAAGGATAATAGGTAGTAACTCAAATCTACCTGAAGAAATAATGAGCACTGGTAAAGGTAAGCATATAGGTGAATATAAAGTAGCCTAACTATATTTTTTGCTCACAATTTTCTTTCCCTCCTGTCTGATTTAAAGGCAACTGCATAATACAATTATTATAAATCTGTGGTGATGGGCACAAAATTAAAAGACACAATTTATGTGGCTATACTATAAAGAAAGGGGGCAGAAACATACATATGAAAAAACTTTTTGTATATTTCTGAAATTAATTTGGTCTGAATCCAAACCATATTAAAAATTATTAATTATCATGAGGGAGGCTCCTAGGAAAATAGCTAAAGAATTTGTAGTAAATGTGACAAGGGAACTAATGAAATAATACACTAGAAAATACATACTAGCACAAAAGAAGGCATGGAAGTAATGGAGGAATAGAGGAACAAAAAGAGCAGCAGAAATGAAGCAAACAAAGTGACAGAATAAACTCCACTTTATCAAAAATTACATTACATGTAAATGGATTAGACACTTTGATTAAAAGGCAGAGATAGTAGAGTGGGTAAAAATCATGATCCTACTATATACTAACTACATACTGTAGGCACACTTTCAATTCAATGACACAAGTAGGTTGAAAATAAAAAGGTGAAAAAAGATGCACTATACAAACTAACAAAAAGACAACTGAAGTTGATAAAAATAAATCAGACTAAACAGACTTTAAGATCAAAATTTTTACTAGAGACAGATATTACATCATAATAAAAATGTTAGTTCATCAAGAAAACATAATTGTGCATATATATATATGTGCACGTAAGAACAGAGCCCTAAGTATGTGAGGAATAGACTGACAGAATTGTAAATAGAATGGATAATTCAACCATAGTTGGTGATTTTAATACTTCACTTGCAATAATGGCTAGAACAAGACAAGGTCAACAAACAAATGGACGACTTGAACAACACTTTAGCCAAACAGGCATTGCAAACATCAGGGCAGTCTACAGGACAGTCTACCCAACAACAGCAGAATGTACATACAGAACATTCCTTGGAGCAAACCCTATGTCATGTTGTTAAATCTTAATATTTTGAATGGGATAGAAATCATAAAAGTATATTCTCTGGTTACAATGGACTAAGGTTAGAAATCAGTAACAAAGAAATTTGGGGAATTCCCAAATATATAGAAATTAACCAATACACTTCTAATTAACCAATAAGTCAAAGAAGAAATCACAAAGGAAATTAGAAGTTTCCTTGAGATTAATGAAAATGAAGATACAACATACCAGAACTTAACAGATGTTGCTAAAGAAGCACTTAAAGAACAATAGATAGCTGTAAATGCCTATATTTCAAAAGGCCCCAAATCAATAAGCCAGCCTTCAAATTTAAGACACTAGAAAAGAATAGCAAATCTAAAGAAAGCAGAGCAAAGGAATAATGCATATTAGAATTAAAATAAATGAAATAGGAAATAGAGAAAATAATTTAAACCAAAGGTTGGTTCTTTGGGGAAAATCAACAAAATTAACACTCATTAGGTAGAAAAAATGTAGTTGTTGTTAGGTGCCATCGAGTCGAGTCTGACTCATAGAGACCCTATGTACAGCAGATCGGAACACTTGGCAATTCTGTGCCAGGCAAATGATCTTCTTTATGTTTAAGCCCATTGTTGCAGACACTGTGTCAATCCATCTGGTGGAGGGTTTTCCTCTTTTGCGTTGACCTGCCACTCTTCCAAACATGATGTCCTTCTCCAGGGATTGTTCTCTCCTGACTACATGTCCGAAATATGTAAGATGCAGTTTGGCTATTTTTGCTTCCAAGGAGCACTCTGGTTGTACCTCTTCTAGGACAGATCTGTTGGTTCTTTTGGCAGTCCATGGTATATTAGAGGAAACTCAAATTCGAAAACCAGGAATAAAAAGTTACTATCAACCTTAGAGAAATATAGGAATTATGAGGAAATTTATGTGTCCACAAATTGGAGAACCTAGATGAAATTGACAAATTCATAGGCACACTTGCTACCAAAATTGACTCAAGAAGAAATAAAAAAATTTAAACCCCGCAGAGAAGACACTGAATTACAATTCAGCAAAAACACCCCACAAAGAAAAGTCAAGGAATAGATTTCTTCACTGGCAAAGATGGCCATAGACCAGTATCACTTAATATAAATGCAAAAATCCTCAACGAAATACGAACGGACTTGAATCTAGCAACACCCAGAAAGGATTGTACTCCATAATCAAGTGGGATTTACCTTGAGACTACAAAGTTCAACATGCAACAAATGAATGTGCTGTACCACACCATGAGCATAGAGAACAAAAACAACACAGGTATCTTAATAGATGTTAAAAAAAAAATCACTTAACATTTGATGAAAATCCAGCACCTTTCCTTGAAAAAAACATTCAAAAAGCTAAAAATGGAATACATTCTTCAACCTGATAAAGGACACCTGTGAGAAGCCAATGGCTAATACATTGGTGGCAAAATACTGTAAGATTCCCCCTCCCCAAGATGATGAATAAGGCGAAGATGTCCTCTCCTACCACTTCTGTTCATCTTGTACTGCAGCTTCTGAGGCCAGGGCAACAGGCAAGAGGAAGAAATAAAAGGCATCCAGGATGGAAAAGAAACAAAATTTACTGGCAATGACATGATGTTATATAGAGAAAATACTAAGAGATCCAGAGAAAAGGGTTAGAGCTAATAAAATAAGAAATAGGTTTGGAACACCAGGTGCTGTGGCACATGCCTGTAATCCCAGTGAGTAGGGAGGTGGAGGTGGGAGGATCGCAAGTTTCAGGCCAGAGGCAGCCTGTGTAGTTTAGCAAGACCCTGGATCAATATAGAAACTAGAAAAGGGATTGTGGGTGCAGATCAGTGGTACAGCACTTGCAAAGTATGCACTAGGCTCTGGGTTCAGCCCCCAGTACTGAAAAAAAAAAAAAAAAGAAGGAGGAGGAGGAGGAGGAGGAGGAGGAGAAAGAAGAAGAAAGGAAGAAAGTTTGGCAAGGTTGCAGGATGCAGGACTGATATACAAAAGGCAACTGATTTTTATACATTGTTGTTGTTGTTGTTAGGTGCCATTGAGTCGGTATCCGACTCATAGCGACCCTCATAGGGTTTTCAATGGCTGACTGATTCAGGATTGCCTTGGGAGTGGATTGCCAGGCCCTTCTCCCATTTTTGTGGTGCTGGGAATTGAACTCGGGACCTCAGAGACTGCAGCGCAGCACTCTACCAACTGAGCTAAAGTCCGAAAAAGAAATAAAGACAACAATTCCATTTACAATAGTATCAAAAACAATACAATACTTGGGAATAAATCTAATAAAAGATGTCAAGATTTGTATACTAAAAATACCAAAATATTGGAAAAATTAAAGATAACCTGAATAGATGTAAAGAAATCCCCCCTTCATTTATGGTTGTTGTTAGGTGCCGTCAAGTCAGGCACAACAGAAGGAAATGCTCCCCAGCTCCGTGCCATGCCCGGCACTATGTCAGTGCTTCTCTGCTATTCACAGGGTTTTTAATGGCTGATTGTTTTGGGATTATTTCAGAAGTGGGTTGCCAGGTCCTTCTCCCATTTTTGCAGTGTTGGAGATCAAACCCAGGGCCTCAGAGTGCACAGAACAACACCCTACCAACTGAGCTAAACCCCAGCCCATCTTTGTGTGTTAGGAGATTTAATATTCTTTTACTATTAAAAGACATGGGCAAAGCAAATATATACATAAGCAAATAGTAAATTGCCACTGCTGGTCTAAACACATGTCCGTTTAGCTCTTTTCCACCAGAGCAGTCTCCGGAGACTTGATCCTTCTGCCCCATTGCTTTGTGACTAGAGTCTTGAAATATGATGTAACTCACAATGTCCTTTCATTTGTGTGATGTGGGGTGGCACAGCCATGTTTAATCTCTAGTAAGATATTTCTCCAAATCATTTTCATTCGGCGTATTGTTCAAGGACAACAAAATGAGCTGGGGTTGGATCCGCTAAGCTTTTGTTTAATATCAAATTCACAGCATTGATTTACATCAGCTCCGTGGGCAAAATATTAATAGTTCACAAGGTAATCCAGGGCCACTACAAAGTGAGAAACGAGCTCTAGCTTCAGTTCAAGCAAATGGCTCAGAAAATGAGCGGCATCCATGCCAACGAGAAGATGGCCTGGAAGCCTAGGGACCGCAGGAGGCCGGGAGCATCCACCGAGAAGAGCAGGCCACGCCCTTCGTGGACCTTCAAGGCTGAGGGACTGTGCAGAGTTAGCCAGTGGGAGGAGAAGAGAAATCGGAGTGAGGAGCAGCGGAGAGAGCAGGGAAGGGGCTGGATGATGGAAATACGCCCACTCCAGAAAGAAGGCCTTTCTGAAAACAAAAATGACAGCATTTACCCAGCGCCTGTTTCCTCGCCAGCCTCTCTGCTGTAGCAACGTGCACTCTGCTTAGTAGAAGAAAATTCAAATTTAAGGAAAGAAGTGCTACACACTTCTCCATATCGTCTCCCTCCCAGTTGTCTCCTTCCCTCCCCCCATATTGTCTGCCTCTCCCAAACCACAGTCCTACAGCTTGTGGTGCCCTGATGTGGCTGGTGCTGGGCATTCACTGGCCAGAAGCCAAGGTTGGCCTGGACTGTGTTCGCAGGGCATGGTGGTGACAGTTCTTCCAAGAAAGACTTGAGTTCAGGGTTTAGAAAAAAAGGCTGTGCCAGGCACAGTGGCTCATGCCTGTGATCCCAGCAACTGGAGAGGCAGAGGCAGGAGGATTGCAGGTTCGAAGCCAGAGGAAACTTAGGTAGCTTAGCAAGATCCTGTCTCAACATAATAATGAAAAAAATTGTAAAAAAGGCTGGAGTTGCATCCCAGTGGCAGAGCACTTGCAGGGTATGTGTGAGGCCCTGGGTTCAACCCCCAAGTACCAGAAGGAGGAGGAGGAAGAAGGAGAAGGAGAAGAAGAAGAAGAAGAAGAAGAAGAAGAAGAAGAAGAAGAAGAAGAGAAAGTAGAAGAAGAAAGGAGGAAGAGGAGGAGGAGGAGGGGAAAGAGAGGAGGAGGGAAACAAAGAAGAAAGGAAAGAAGGAGGGGGAAGGAAGGAAAGAAAGAGAGAAAGAAAAAAGAGGGCGGGAAGGAAGGAAGGAAGGAAGGACAGAAAGAAGGAAGGGTGGAAAGAAGAAAAGAAGGGAGGACGCTAGCTGAGACTCTATACGAGCCCCGCTCAGCTCACACTGCAGGAGGCTAAGCTAAGTGAGCACCAGAGACGGAGGCAAGCCTTGAGATTTTGCAGGTCATTGAAACAGACCTAACCAAAGGTGACTTGATACGTGATGTACAAAAACTCCCTGGATTCGTGGTGCTTGGCAGAGGAAGAGACACGCAGAAGTCCTGCAACTCACCTCGAAGGTAAGCATGGAAATGTGAAATGAAAGAGCAGGATCATCTGATACCACAGATATCAAAAGAAAGCAAGAAATCACTTGATCTCCGCCCGGGCCTGTGGCCGCCTCCAGGAGCTGCCTGCACACGCCACCCTCTTCTGGGACACTGGCACCCAGGCCCTATCTCCCCAGGGATCTCACTGATGTACAGGGCTCGGCACACCTATTTCAGGGGAGGTGAAGAATTCCTCAAATAGCACTGGGCACACCCCGGCCCTCCCCACCCTGGGGTTCTCTCAGGATCCCTCCTCAGGCCCTGTGCCAAACCTGTCGCGTGCAAATCTAGATCGTTTCTGCTTCAGATCATGTCCTCCACTCCTGTCAGAAAATTCCCATTACAGTGGCAGCCCGGCCCTCGGCCATGCTCCATTCTGGGAGGCTGGTGAGTGCCTGTCAATTCGAGCACTTAGCACGTTGTTCCCGTAAGAAATAACGCGAATGTATTTATTGGGTCCAGCACCATGGTGGATGGTTGATTCGGGCACCCACATGCCGTTCACATACTCAGCAGTAAGTTTCTTTTTTAAATGCAATTGCTGTTGTTATCGTTTTCCTCTTTCCTTCGCGTTTAGCACTGGAAAGTTTCTCAGGTATCATGATGACCGTATCGTATACCTATGTATGAATACATTTAAAACAAAACAAAACAAAACAAGAGATCGTGAACAGAGCGCCAGGACAGGGCTTCACTGCTTGAAACCAATGCACAAAGTGACACTTTCCCCTGCGGTTCACCCGGAAGCGCCACAGGTAAGCGTGGCATCTCATGCAGGTTTTAGCACAGTGGTCAAGTGCTGAGCAAATGGCTAAGCACAGAGCCAGCATGCTGTTGAAGCTTTTGGTCAAGGACAGAAACGTTCAGGCACAGAGCAGGTTGAGTGCCGAGGTTGTATCACTGTATTTGTTTAGCAGTAGTCTAGTGACTTTAACCAGGTGTTATGGTGGCTGTAATTTGCCCTCCGCATTTGCCAATATTAACATTGTTTATTCTACTTGCACAGAAAGACAGTGCCAGGAAAGCCTGAGAGCTTCATTTGGACCACTTTTATGTCGGGTTTTACACTACAGCCTTAAAGATCTCATTCAAGCTAGAGCGTTCGTTTGAAAACCTCCGTCTGGGACCTCCGTGTGACTCGCCACCATAGCAGGTGAGACAGTGCACACTTCAAAGCTTTGGCAAACTGGCTGTTGGATGGTTTCACCTGCAGCCGCCTCCTCACAAACCTTTTTAGTGTTTCTTCTTCCTTCCAAAGCAATATACAAAGCATTCGCCATTAAGTGATATTCTGGCTCCTTTTAATAGGAGGAAAACTCCCAATGATGTTGAAATCTAGGGAGGGAACCCGTCCTCGCCCACAAAGCCCCAGGAAAGTGGAGAAAACACGTAGGGCCTACCACTTCGGTACGCCATTTTGAAAAGTCTCCTCCTCTGGCCAGGCGCAGGGGTGCGTACCTGTAATCCCAGCAACTGGGGAGGCAGAGGCAGGAGGATCATGAGTTCAAGGCCAGAGGCAGCCTGAGTAACTTAGTCAGATCCTATCTCAAAAAAAGGAAGAGAAACTGGGTGCAGTGGCGCATGCCTGTAATCCCAGCGGCTGGGGAGGCGGAGACAGGAGGATCGCAAGTTGGGGACCAGAGGCAGGGTGAGTAACTTAGTGAGACCCTATCTCAAAAAAAAAAAAAAAAAATAGGCTGAGGGTGCAGCTCAGTGGTCCAGCACTTGCACAGCATGCAAGCACAAGGCCCTGGGTTCAACCCCCAGTACCACAAAAAAAAGAAAAGAAAAGAGAGAGAGGGAGGGAGGGAGGAAAGAAGGAAAGGAAGGAAGGAGAAAAAGAGAGAGAAGGAGGGAAAGGAAAGAAAAGGAAAGGGCTGGAGGTGCAGCCTAGTGTTAGAGCACTTACAAAGTATGTGCAAGACCCTGGGTTCAACCCCCAAGTACCATTAAAAAGAAAGAGGAAGAGGAGGCGGAGCCAGTGGAGGATGAGGAAGAGGAGGAGATGAAGAAGAAAAAGAAGAAGGAGGGAGAGGAAGAAGAGGAAGAAAAAGAAAAGAAGAAGAGGAAGAGGAGGAGAGAGAATTCTCCCAACTGTACCTGACCCTGTACTTAGGAAGAAGGAATTCAGAGTGTAAGTAATGAACGACTAGAATAAGTCGCTGTGATGGTTATGACACGTGAAAGCAGCCAGTGGTACTTTGAGACTTGTGGAGTCAGTTCCTTGGCTGTTCTGGCCTATCTAAGGTTTAAGAATACTCAGGCACGTATCTGTTACACAAAATAATCACCTCACTTCTAAAAATACTCTCCTACTACTAATTCAATTAAAAAATGCAGCAGGAAAGCTTAATTAAGCTTTCTAGGTTGCTAAAATTCTGCTACCAGAAAAAAATACATACTATTCTTAGAGTCCCACGGTCAAATGGCAGGAAATGACTGGTGTGTTCCCAGCTGAGAAACGTTGCTATTCTTGTGCTTCGCCCCGAGCCCATAGTTGTTGTTGTTAGGTGCTGCTGAGTCGGATCCAACTCATAGCCACCGCATGTACAACAGAAGAAACACTCCCTGATTCTGTGTCAGGCCCACGACATTTTTTATGTTTTAGCCCATTGTTGCAGACACTGTCAATGTGGTTGAAGGTCTTCCTTTTTGCCATTGACCCACTGCTCTCCCAAACATGATGTCCTTCTCCAGGGATTGATCCCTCCTGACTACATGTCCAAAGTCTGTAAGATGCAGTCTGGCCATCCTTGCTTCCAAGGAGCACTCTGGTTGCACTTCTTGTAGGACAGATCTGTTGGTTCTTTTGGCAGTCCATGATATATTCAATAATGGTCTCCAGCACCACAATTCAAAAGCATCAGTTCTTACTCTGTCTCCCTTATTCACTGTCCAGCTTTCACAACTGTATGATGTGACTGAAAATACCATGGCATGAGTCAGGCGCACCTTTGTCTTCAATGTGACAACTTTACTTTTCAACACCTTAAAGAGGTCTTTTGCAATGGCTTTTCCCAATGCAAGACATATTTTTATTTCTTGATGACTGTTTCCATGGGTGTTGATTGTAGAACCAAGTAAAGCAAAACCTTGGACAATCTCCATCTTTTCTCTATTTATCATGAAGTTGCTAACTGACCCAGATGTAAGGATTTTTGTTTTCTTAATGTGGAGGTACTATCTGTGCTGAAGACTATGTTCTTTGATCTTGATCAGTAAATGTTTCAAATCCTCTTCACTTTCAGCAAGCAGAGTTGTGTCTTCTGCATAATGCAGATTGTTAATGAGTCTTCCTTCAATCATGATGTTGTGTTCTTCATAAAGTCCAGCTTCTCAGATTATTTGCTCAACATGGAGGTACAGTGAAAAGATACAGCCCTGACACACACCTTTCTTGACTTTAAACCAGGCAGTGTTTCCTTGTTCTGTTCGAATGACTGCCTCCCGGTCCATATAGATTCCTCATGAGTACAGTTAAGTGCTCTGGTATTCCTATTCTTTGCAGTGTTATCCATAATTTGTTATGATCCACACAGTCAAATGCCTTTGCATAGTCAATAAAGCATAGATAGACATCGTTCTGGTATTCTTTGCTTGTGGCTAACATCGACCTGACATCAACAATGGTTTCCCTGGCTCCATGCCCTTTTCTCAATCTGGCTTGATTTTTCAGCAGTTCCTTGTCTATATATTGCTACAGTCTCTTTTGAATGATCTTTAGTAAAATTTTTCTTGTGTGTGATATTAATGATATCACTTGATAATTTCTGCATTCAGTTGTATCCCCTTTCTTGGGAATAGGCACAAATATAGATTTCTTCCATTCAGTTTGCCAGGAAGCTGTTTTCCAAATCTCTTGACATAAATTTAACTGAGTAAACCCACAAATCTCCCAAATGTCTGTCAGCTTGTCTTGCTGTGGGGGATTGCAAGTTGCTGTGATGCTGAAAGCTATGTCTCTTATATTTCAGAT
This sequence comes from Pedetes capensis, assembly GCA_007922755.1. Classification (NCBI taxonomy): domain Eukaryota; kingdom Metazoa; phylum Chordata; class Mammalia; order Rodentia; family Pedetidae; genus Pedetes; species Pedetes capensis. Next base: position 20,702 of record VMDO01024271.1, read on the forward strand.
ACTAGCAGGGCCGCCTATGGTGGACAGGCTTCAACTGAGCTTACAGACTAAGACAGGCTAAGGAGAAGGATTTGGCAGCCCACCCCTGAAACAATTAGCTGTGAATAGCAAAGAAGCACTGTCAAATACAGTGCCAGAAAATGAGCCCCCAGGCTGGAAGGCATTCAAGAAACAACTGGGGAAGAGTTGCCTCCTCAAAGTAGAGTCAACCTTAATGATGGGAATGGAGTAAAGCCCCTGGGACCTCCTTTTGGTGATGCAACATGACTCAAAATGAGAAGAAACACAGTGGCTGCAACAAAGGGCTCAAACATAAAAAGATCATGTGCATGGCGCAGGGTTGGGGAGTGTGTCCTTCTGGTGTACTTAGGGTGGCTGCGAGTGGGATCTGACTTGACAGAACCTAACAACAACAAGACACCCGGGACTGGGTAGCTGAAGAGGCCTTGGTTGTACGAGGAACATCAGCCTTGGGAAGAAGGGAATTGGAAAGAGGCCGAATTCCTTCAGGACACTGGGAACTAGTTGAAACCGCCCCACCCTACCTTGCTTTGATGATGGTGATTGATGAGATAAGGTTTAATTTTTCAGCACCTGGTGTTAACAAGGCGGACTTCACAGCATCAAAACAAGGAGGGGAAAACCAAAACATCATTTACAGATTGGCAACACGTCAGAGGGAGCAGAAAGCAAGGGGAGAAGGGAGAGTTCACCCCCACTTCCAGGCACCAACATAAAAAGATGGCGTGCACGGCACAGCGTTGGGTGTCGTTTCGTTCTGCTATGGCACAGCGTTGGGTGTCGTTTCGTTCTGCTATGCGTAGGGTCGCCATGAGTCAGGTCTGACATGATGGCACCTAACAACAGAAGGAGAATGGACTCAGCAGATTATAAGGCCTCGAGAGGAAACCTCCCCATTTGCCACCCCAATTCTATACCCCAGCTGCCCATCCCTTCCTTCCTGGGGCTCAGCTCAGCGAAGCTAAATTAGGTTGGGGGGTGAGGGGTGGTATAGGAAACCCCTTCTGTCCGCAGAGGGATTTCACTCCCCAGGGCCTGACTCCAGCCTCCACTCAGATGACACATTCCTGCCAAGCCCGTGGCCTCCTTTCCTCTCCTTGTGGCTCCAGGCCCAGTTTTGGAGACATTTGGCCCTGATACACTTCTAAGTGCTGAGACAAGTGACTTGGATGCCTTTAAACCCAAAACAAGGTCACACATCAAGCCATAGCTCCCTGCGGAGCCCGGGCCTCCACCCTCAGCAGCCCCGAGAAGGCCTTGCAAAGGATAAAAATATTCACGGCGGCATTAATACCGCGCCCACCTGAGACTCGGCTCCTCTATCTGATGCGGCCTTTCTTGTTAATTGTCAGGAGTCTCTCTGTTTACCTTTCATGTTTGCGTATGTAACAACTGCGCCTCCTATCTAGTTTGGCTTTGTGAGCATTGCACAGATAAAATCGTTAGCATTAGCTTGGTGCTGCTGAGGCAAAGCTCAGTGCTTCAGTCCCTCGTGTGGCTCTCCTGGGCTGCCACATCCACTCCCCAGAAAGCAGCAGCCTCTGCTGACTCTGGGCGGGGGCTGGCAACAGGGTGCTTCTTCCACACCGCAATGCCAGCGCTTTGCTGACCACTTAAAGAAAGAAAAAGCAAGGGCCGTCTGCCCAATGTTAAGTTAGGATCAGGTCCTATGCGCAGACTTAGGGCTGTAGAAAGGCTCCGGGTGCCAGTGGAGCATGTGAACAATACTGTTTCCCAATCTGGGGCCAGTCACGGCACCCTGCGCTGTGATCCAGCACAGGAAGCCTGGCAGGGGACAGAGGAGGCCCGGAGCCCTGGCTGGGCTGGAGTTTGCCACTTTGCCTGCTTCTCCCGTCTCCCCGGCTGCAGGAGCGCCATGGCTGCCTTGTTGTTAAGGCACAGCTGTAGTCTGCGCTCTTCAAAAGCCTCACCGAGAACATGATACGACAGGCAGCGTGGATTCCACCCCATCAGCCACCCACTCGGCCCAGGCCCGCTTAAAGGGAGCCCTTCTAGAAGGTTTCTGTAGTAAATGCCCCCCACCCGCACAGGCCGGGGAGCCCCCGATCGCTGCCCTGTGCTGTGTGAGGGAGGCTGCTGTGGCCATTGAGGACACACTAGGCCACGCACCAGCCTCACCTCTCACAACAGAGCCCTTTGTTCACTTCGGGCTGAGAACGTGAGTCAAGGCTACCTGAAGGTGGCTTCAGTCCTCAGAAAATCAGAAAGCGATGGGGCGCCATACTAGTGACTTCTGTTTTACTGTGATGAAACTGTCAGATGCCATCAACTCGGGTCCAACTCATAGCGACCCTATGTACAACAGAACAAAACCCTCCCCAGCACTGTGCCATGCACACGGTCTTTTATGTTTGAGCACATTGTTGCAGCCACTGTGTCTCTTCTCATCTTGAGTAGTACCACATCAGCAAAGGAGGTCCCAGGGGCCTTACTCCATTCCCATCATTAAGTCAACTCTACTTTGAGGAGGCAACTCTTCCCCAGTCATCTCTTGAATGCTTTCCAGCTTGGGGCTCATTTTCCAGCACTATATTTGACAGTGCTTCTCTGCTACTCATAGGGTTTTCCATAGCTGATTGTTTCAGAGTGGGCTGCCAGGTCCTTCTCCCTAGTCTGCGTCTGGAAGCTCAGGTGAAACCTGTCCACCATGGGTGACCCCGCTGAGATATGGTGCATAGCTTAGCTTTCGGCATCACAGCAACACGCAAGCCCCCACAGCACAAGCTGATAGGCACGTGGGGGTGTGACGAAATACCTAACGGGAACAACTGCAGGGAGGAAGGATTTATTTGGCTCGTGGTCTCAGAGGGCTCGGTGAACGACCACCTGGCTTCTGTTTCTGGGCCCCCTGTGAGGTACAACGCGAAGGGGGCCGGAGCATGTGGAGGGGAAGCTGTTCCTCTCGTGGTGGACAGGAAACGGAAAGAAAGGGAGGCACCAAGGACCTCAGACCCCCAGGATGGTCCCCTTAGGGGATCCCCCCTCCTAAAGGTTCTAGAACCTCCTAAAGTAGCGCCACCAGCTGGAGACCACGCCTTCAACCTGTGAGCCACTGGGGACATTTCACATTCAGAACATGACGAGTACCAAGGCCCTGAGTTCCGAGCGCCTCTGAAGACCTGGGAGGCCTTCCAGTGGCCCGAGGCAGAGGGAGCTCAACCTTTGTCACAATGCCACAGGTACCGTGCCGTGGGGAGGCCAGGGAGTCTCCCGCGCCCTCCCCTCTCACCCTCCGACCTTCACCTCTCCTTCTGGCTTCGGCTTCCGGGACAGTCAGGGCACATCATAAAAGGAGGACCCTCACCAGGACACAGCTACAAGCCAGCCTCGCTGCCCAGATCCCGAGGCGAAGGACCGCTCTGGGACGGAGAGTCTGACTCCACGGTTCGCCTCCTTTCTTGACAGGTCATCTCTTCTTTTAGACCGGAATTTCATTTACTTATTGCCACCCAGCCCTAACTCCTCTGCCCCAGGCCTGCCCAGGGCTCAAGTGCGTCCTATTATCTGGGGCACTGTGATTAGTTGATGAATCTGGGCCTAAGCCGATCAGCACACAGAAATTAACCAAGGTGTCAGAGTTGGTTGTCCGATGACTTGGCAATGGTGTGTGAGCCAGTTTGGGGGCGTGAGCTGTGCAAACGTTTCTTTTCCTTAAGAGCGAGCCAGACACCAGGCGTCAGGGCGCACGCCTGTCATCCCAGCTGCTCAGGAGGTGGAGGCAGGAGGATCGCAAGTTTGAGACCAGAGGCAGTCTGCGTAACTTAGTCATACCCTGTCTCAAAAAAGTAAAAAACAACAACAACAACAAAAATGGGCTGGGGGTGCAGCTCAGTGGTCAAGCACATGCAGAGCATGCAAGTGCGAGGCCCTAGGTTCAACCCCCAGTACCAAGAAAAAAAAAAAGAGTAAGCCAGACACTGGGCAACTCAGGAGGCCGAGATGGGAGGATCCCAAGTTCAAGGCCAGAGGCAGCCAATGTAATTTATCGAGATCTTGCCTCAAGATAACAAATAAAAAAGGGGCTGGAGGTGCAGCTCAGTGGTAGAGCACTGGCAAAGCATGTGCGAGGCCCTGGGTTCAAGCATGCAGTACTGAAGGAAAAGAAAAAGCCATCAAGTGGAGCGCCTTCCCTTTCCCTGTGGACAGCAGGGCGTGTGGGGCGGGGCTTGAACAGCTCCCCCATCTCCACTGTCCGCCGCCGCGAAGGAAGTCAGTCTGAGAACTGAAGCGGATGCAGTCAGGGATGGGAAGCAAAGAGAATCAGTGAGAGCGGGGCCAGAGCACCTGGGTCAAGCCAGTCCTAAAGCCCACTCCAACGCTGGGCGTCTGCTTACGGGAGATTAAGCCTCCTGGTGGTTTGGCACCTCAGTGAAGGTGGTTTCCTTCCAGCTTACGTGAGCAAGGGCTGGGAAGCATCCTTGGGGGACCCCCTCCTCCCCCAAAAATTCCTCTCTGGTGAACATACCTTCTCTGAGACTGGTCAGTATGATCTAAGGAGCATTACTTCATGTCGACGCCACAGAACAATGTGTCTAGATTAAATTGTTTGTTGTTGTTGTTAGGTGCCGTCGAGTCGAGTTGGACTCATAGCAACCCTCATAAGGTTCTCAATGGCTGACTGTTTTGGGATTGCCTCGGGAGTGGGATGCCACGTCCTTTTCCCATTTTGGGGGTGCTGGGAATCAACTCGGGACCTCAGAGACTGCAGAGCAGTGCTCTGCCAACTGAGCTAAATCCCAGCCCATCTAGACTAAGAGACACATCAAAAGTACCTGCAGCCTTGGCTTGGTACCTCTGGCCTCCCTTTCCAAACACTCCTATGGGGCCGAGGGCGAAGGGGTTTGAGACCAGAGGAGAAGAGCGTGAACCCCTGTGGACTTCTCCAAGGCTGGCACCTGGTTCCTGGCAAGACCCGCTCTCTGCTTAGAGCCGGGGGCCCAGACCCACCACTTGGCAAAAAGGGCCCGGCTGCCCCGGGATCTGTGTCTGCTGCTTGTTGGCCGTTTGACCAAACATTTCCATGCCTCATCTGTAACATGGGAACCCTACTGCCCTTGTAGGGCTATTGTGAGATCCTGAGGCACTTGAGCCATGCTGGGCACACGGTAAGCCGGAAGTCGAGCTTAGCCGTCATCAGTAATGCTCTTACTCCTTGGGGAGGTGGGGAATCAGTTGAGGTCATTTCTGGCTTATTGTTTCTCACTTTTGGGGGGGGGGATTCATTGTTTCTCCCCGAGGAGCAGGGTCCAAATGCTTCAGGGAGGGCTTCCCAGCCGCGCTAGGAGGCAGAGGCTCCCAGAACTGGACTTGCCAAGATCTGCACGTCCGCACAGGGCAGACGTGCAGGGCAGGCTAGCCGGGGGCCACCTTATGTCCACACTCCTGGCAGGCCTTGGCCCCAGGGAAACCTGAGGCTCCAGCTCCTCCTGAGGATGAGTGAGGTCAGATTCCCTCCGGCCAGGATCATGACGCCTGCAGCAGAAGACAAATCAAGCGACAGAAACTAAGAAATGGACTTTCCTCCCACTGATAATCCGTGAGCGCTCCACGGCCCCCAGCGCCTGGGCTTCATGCACAGCCTGAATCTGAATCCCCTTTCTGGATCCCTGGGGGGAACCTCGCTTCCATCTAGCATGGAGAAGGTGAGGGGACGCCCCTCAGGAAGAGAAGTGCCACAGACACGGGCTGCATCAGGCTGTCAGGGGTCACAGGCATCAGCCATTCTGAGAACCAGACTGACCACCCCAGTCTGCCGCACGTCCACAGGATCTCAGCGCAAAAAAGGACCCCAGAAAAGTCCAGCTATCTCTCCTCTCTGCCCTGCCTTGACCCTGTCCCCTCCCCAGCCAAGGGGTCCAGGCCAGCTGGGGGGCTGGGATCATGGACGGTTCCCACCCCACACCAGCCCAGAACATTCCCCAGGGACCGGGCTGATTCATCTCGCTCCCCCAGGTCAGCTCCCCACAGGACTACAGAGAATCCCTCGGCATTTTGCACAGTGACTGTGGCCGGGGGGTCTGGCTGCTGGCCTGCCTTCTTGTGTGGCAGCACACAGGGCTGGTGGCTGTCACGCTCAGCTACAGCCTCCTGTGGGACTTCCCCTTGCCCAGTCTGCACCTGTCCCGTGACTTGCTTTGACCAAAGGGCCCTCAGCAAGGAGGATGGAAGCAGAGGCTTGGAAAGTGGTGGCGAGTGGCCTGCACCCACTCTGGCCATCTGCCCCAGAAGTGGGAAACAACTCCCCGGACCTGCTGGTTATGACAGAATTAGTGTCCTAGAGCTGGGCGTGGTGGCGCCCTCTTGGAATCCTAGCAACTTGGGAGGCTGAGGCAGGAGGATCACAAATTCGAGGCCAGAGGTAGCCTGCGCCACTCAGGGAGACCCTGCCTCAAAATAAAAGGTAAAAACGGGGCTGAGGGTGCAGCTCAGTGGTAGAGCGCTTACAAAGCATGCGTGAGGCCCTGGGTTCAACTCCTAGGGAAAAAAAAAATTAATGTCCTAGCTGCACCAGCCAAGACCACACTAGACCAGCCATCAGCTGAGACCACTGCCCAGGCCAGCCCCGCCCAACTCCTCGGCCTGCAGATTAGAAGCCACACGGTGGCTAACAGCCCTAAGCCACTGAGTCTTGGCACAATCTGTTGCCCAGCATTATTGTGACAAATGCCACTGACACGGTCCCAACAGTGCCACAAACACTCGACCATCGCCAGAGAGGAGCTGGTGGCAGCAGATGCAGAGGCTGAGGAAGTGTCTGGTCCTTACATAAGGGTGTCCACTCGCCGCGCTGCACCGATCTCCACGCATTTGAGGGAGGTGGCAGAAAAGGAAGAGGCAGAGGCACCATAGGCCTCAGCAGCTCCATGGAGCCCCCGGGATGAGTCAGATGCAGGCGCGGCCGCTTGAACTTGCCTCTGCAGGCCTGGAGCCGGCTCCGGAGCCCAAGGGCGGCCCCCGATCGTTGCGATCTCTGCGTTCAGCCTTCTCCATACTTCCCTGTAGCCTCCACCCCCAGGGCTGAGTCATGAGGCTTCTGGCCCCAGAGGAGGAAAGGACGCAAAAGTTCTGACCCTCAGGGCAGGTGTCTCAGAGCTGGCGCCCTCTGGGGGGGTTGCCCTGGGTAATGGGAGCGCCTCCTCCCCGGGGGCCCCTTTCCCAAGGCAGCCCATGCCTGCCTAGTGACGGACAGGCTAGGGACATAAACATCATCCGCTCGGGGGCAGAAACCTTGGTCACCTCAACCCTGCTTGGGACTCCTTATTTTCTTCATTTTTTATTTTTTGTGATACTTGGGGGTGAACACAGGGCCTCACACATACTTTGCAAGCGCTCTACCACTGAGCTGCACCCCCAACCCATTTTTTATTTTTTATCTTGGGACAGGGTCTCCCTGAGTGATGCAGGCTGTCTCTGGCCTCTAACCTGCACTCTTCTCTCCTTGGCCTCCCGGGTCCCTGGGATGACAGATGTGAGCGACTACACCCAACTCTGAATCTTTTCAATCCACAGTTGGATTGGTTTGTGAACATAGAAGCCACAGACACGGACGACCGGTATGGCAACTGCCTTGACACCGTAATGAGGCTTGTGCCACATCACGGAAAGGGGGTCGGGCATGCAGGGTCAGAAGGGCACCCTGGGGAAGCCCTCTGAGGTCCACGCAGGGCCCCACTAGAGACATCAGATGGGCTCTCAGGGATCACTGGGTCTGGAGAATGTTTCCTCGCTCTCTGGTGGCCGCTGGCAGGGCTCGGGGCCTCCCTGTTGACCGCTGGCTGCAGCCATGGACGGCATGTGGTCTTCTCCGTGGGGCCAGCTGCCCAGAACATGGCCTCTGGCTTTCCCCAGAGCAAGGGCTCTGAGGAGAGAGCAGGACAAGGCGGGCAAAATGGAAGCAGCCATCATTTTATAGCTATCAACCTTGGAGCTCCACATGTCTATCAGCTTCTCATGCCGTGGGGGCTGGCGTGGTACTGTGACTCTGAAAGCTATGCCACCGGTATTTCAGATACCTGCAGGGCCACCCATGGTGGACAGGTTTCATCTGAGCTTCCAGACTAAGACAGACTAGGGAGAAGGACCCAGCAGGCCCCTCCTAAAACAGCTATTGAAAATCCTATGAATAGCAGAGAAGCACTGTCAAATATAGAGCCAGAAAATGATCTCCCCAGGTTGGAAGGCATTCAAGAAACAACTGGGGAAGAGTTGCCTCCTCAAAGTAGAGTCGACCTTAATGATGGGAATGGAGTAAAGCCCCTGGGACTTCCTTTTTCTGATGTGGCCCAACTCAAAATGAGAACATACATAGTGGTTGCAACAGTGGGCCCAAACATTTAAAGAAAAGATCATGTACATGGCACAGTGTCAGGGAGTGTTTCATTCTGTTGTACATAGGGTCACTATGAGTCAGACCTGACTCGACAGCACCTAACAACAACGACGACAACGATGCTGTAGTTTGGACTTTGAATGTTGCACAAAGGCCCCTGGCAGGTCAGGGTAGTATCTGCAGGGGAGGGAGCGTACTCCCAAGGTGGCCCTGAAGAAAAGAACAGAGAGGCAGATCAGCAGGTAGCTCCTGCCCTGTGGAAGAGCCAGGTGGACACAGGCCCCACTTGGGGCATTGCAGCCTCTGCTCAATCACTGAGGCCTCAGTTTCCTTCTCTGTGACACGGGGCTACTGCTGGTGGTACTTACGTGGCAGGACAGCGGGAAGAGGAGCAATGGCAAATGCACTTCCTGGCATACAGCAGGAGCTCTGTAAGTGCTGGTTCCAAACGTAGTGGCTCCATCAGGGGCCCAGGGCTGAGTGCTGAGTACTGGGTGTGATGGATTCTGCTTTCACCCTGCCACCCGGACTCCATGCCCTCCTCCTGCACCCACAAATTTGACTTTAACCCACGGAGCTGACCTGCAGGGCTGTGGCCTCGGGCACTGTCCTAAAATGCCCCAGCCAGGGCGATGGGGGGCCACACAGATAGGCCAGGGCAAGCAGCGCTGCCGCCTGTCCAGCGTCAGAGCCAGGGTGCATGATGATCTGTGGAGTCACGGCCACCCCCCTGCGCCCACAAACTGTGCCGCGTGGCCCTCTGGCCCAAGAAGCCACCTGCTCCCCGCTGCGGGAGGCCCACCCCTGACCTTTCCCTCTGACATCCTTTTCTGTTCTGCTGCCTTTCTGGCCAGGCCTGAGAAGTTTCTTGGGGATGGGGAGGACCCGGGAAGACTTGTCCCAACCCTTGATGTTGTTTCAGGACCGCGTTGCCTGAGCCTCAAGGATCGGGTGGAATCCAGAACCTGCTGTGAGTCACTC
>VMDO01024272.1:0-30044 GCA_007922755.1 Pedetes capensis
TAATTTTACTGACTTTTTTATTGGATGTGGCCTTAACTAAGATATTTTTATGTCTTCTTTTTTGTTTGTTTTACTAACAAAATGTTCTAATTATTTCACTATAAATATGAGAGCTGCAGAGGAGATATTGAATATGAAATGAAATTGTATTGGAGAACAGAAATGAAGATGGAAAATAACAGAAATATTTCTTTATTCTCTTGGAGTCTGAAAACTAATACTATAATTAAATTAATCACTTCACTCTACTTGCTTTGGAGGAAGTTATGACCTTATCTCTCTAGATCATGACAGATTAAGACTCATGTTTTGATGAAGAAAAGCAATTTACATGCAAATAGTTTTAAAATATCAATCTGATTTCCTATTCTATCCTAGTAATTAAAGAGGCGACTTCTCCCCTCTTTAGAATCCTTAATGCCTCCCAAATAAACTCAGAGCTTACTGCTTGTACTCTTCTCTCTATGGTCTATGATGCTGTTGTTATGAGCCAAATCCAACTCATGGCGACTCTATGTACAAAAGAAGGAAACACTACCCAGCACTCTGCCATGCATATGCTCTTTTTATGTTGGAGCCATTGTTGGAGCCATGTTTCTTCTCATTTTGAGTGATGCCACAACAGCAAAAGGTGGTCTCAGGCACTTTACTCCATTCTCATCACTAAGATTGACTTTACTTTGAGGAGGTAACTCTACTCCAGTCATTTCTTGAATGCCTTCCAGCCGGGGAGGCTCATTTTCTGGCATTATATTTGCCAGTGCTTCCCTTCTATTCATAGTTTTCAATGGCTAATTGTTTTGGGAGTGGGCTTCTGGTCCATCTCCCTAGTCTGTCTTAATCTGGAAGCTCTGCTGAAACTTGTCCACTATGGGTGGCCCGGCTGGTATCTGAGATATTGGTGGCATATCACTCACCATCACAGCAACATGCAAACCCCCACAGCACAACTAGGTAACATACACATGATGGTCTGTATATATGGTCTATACTTACCCTTTTAAATGCATATGCTGATTATTTCAAGTGGATAACTCTCTTGGTAAATCAGATATCCATCACTGTAACAAATACCCAGTTAATCAACATATAAAGAGAAAAGGTTATTTTGGCTCACAGTTTGAAAGGCTTTAGTCCATGATCACTTGGCCCTGCTGCTCTCAGGCCCGTGAGGAGACAGCACATTATAGTGGGAAACACAAGGCAGAACAAAGCAATTCATCTCATGGCCAGGACATGAAAGGGAAGGAGTAAAAGTTCCTATAGTCTCACTATCCCCTTCAGGAATCCCCCAATGACTAAAGACCTCCACTAGGCCCAACCTCTTAACAGATCCACAACTGCCCAACAATGCCATGAGCTGTGGAACAAGCCTTTAATATATAAGCTGTGGGGGACATCCAAGATCCAAACTGTAGTACCATCCTAGATCTTCCCCATGAATTTCATCTAAGCAGTCTTACGTCTTCTCTTTCTCTTACTATCCTCAAACAATCAGTTAGCAATTCCTATTCACTCCACCCTCAATGCTTATCCAGTATGTGAAAACTTCTCCCCACATTTTCTTCTTTCATGCTGGTCTAAAACATCATGATTTCTCTACCTGCTGTACGATGTGTTCCCCTCAATGCTACAGCCACAGAGATCATGTACAAAAATTAGTCACCTCATACTATTCTGCTACTAAAACCCTAATGATTTATCAATGTCACTTTTAGAAAAAGCCAAAGTATGCACTAAAACTGCTGTGTCCCTAGTGCAATCATGTTCAGCCAGTAGTAATTTTTGCTTCCCCCCCAGGGACATTTGGCAGTTTGAAGACCTATTTGTCGTCAATAAATGAAGGTGTAATGATAGTTGTCACTGTCTTCTCGTGGGCAAATACAAGGGATGCTACTAAACCTTCTACAATGCACAAAATAGCCCTACAAAGCAAATAATTGTTCACCCTAAAATTTAAATAGAGCAGAGCCTAAAAGCCCTGCCCTAAACCATCTGATCTCCTGTGTATTTCTTGAATATAACTGTGAACCTTAGAGCCTTTGCACAAGATGTATCCTGAACCCAAAATACTCTCCTAACCCTCATTTAAGTCCTTACTCAAGAGAGGCACAATGAAACCTTTTCTTACTTCACTGAAATTATTCTCCTTCTCTATCTCCACCACACACTCATTATCCTCATTTCCTGGTTTTTTATTCATTTGACTCTCATTATAATTTATCATGATACATTTTATTCACTTATCTTACTAATAATTTTCCTTCCACCATTGGAGTGCAAGCTCTAAGAGATGGAGATTTTTGGCAGTTTCTGTTACATATATATTCCCAGTTCTTATAACCGTGCATAATAGATGCCTAATAACTATATGTTCTATTAATGAAAACCACAGAAGCACTCAAATGTTCTTACATATAATCCTGAAACCCATGTTTCCACACAAAATTTTTGTTACTCAAATAACCAATACAACTATTATCATAGGTGTGAAATGAGTCAATGTTAAAATATTCTCATAATGAAAAATTGGGGCAATAAAGTCCTAGGGTAAGAATTTCATACTTAAATCCACACAAGAACCAATCATGTAAATAATTTAAGCAGTTTGGGCTAAGCGGGGACTGTAATAAATAGAGCATGTCTAAAATAGCTATACAGCACCTTCAATTACTTTTCATCCACAACTTACTACCAGAGTAGATAGACTTTTTCCTTCCTTCAGAGGAAGCAGAAATGTGAATTTTTACTTGAAATATACTGATTATTTTAAGTTAGTAATTAATCCAATTGTAAGATATTCCTGAATGCCTTCACAATCCTGCACTATACATCACAATATTCCATTTTTACTAGAATTTGTACTCCATATTCTAGTGTGTCTCCTTCCTTGGTGGCTTGAAGTGACTGATGTAAGAACTGTAGAATTTATCCCATGGCTTTTTTCATTGGCCACTGAAACCTAGAGCAAATCAATCGCAGTCATTCCATGCGTCCCCAGTCCACTGTCTTTTTCTAACACTGCTTTAGTTTTGTGAGAGTATGGGTACTTTTCTAAACAGAAAACACATACCACACTATCCATTAGATGGAGAAAATGGAAAAATGGAAAAGAACATCAACTATTATCTTCTCTCTCCCCATTCCTATATTGTACACAGATGACTAATACAGTATTTCTCTACTGGTCTTAGCATGGTGTTTCATCATTGTCCTGTTTTGATGAGTTATCTTAAGATCAAATTGGGTACAGAGAGTATGTACAATAATTTTAAGAGTCATTAACATAATCTTTATACCTTGTACAAAAATAATTAAAATTTGAATAATTGATTTTCTTCAATTGAATGATAGATATCCAGAAATATAGGTTCAGTCAAGAAATAGAATAGAAAAGTAATATCTCAATTTATTCCCCAAAGATTTATATATGAAATAATTGCTAGCCTAGAAATTTCACTACAATCACAGTTTATGTTTTCAATGATTTTCTTCTGTTTTCATTTTCTTAAATCTAAAATAACTTTAATATATAAAGAAGATAATTGGTAGGGCCATAACCTATTATGTATGCTCTGTAGTTCTCCATAGAAGTCATGTATTATACCAACTATGAACATTTCAAAAACAAGAAAAGCAAGTGAATCTTTACAGTGTGCCATCTTACCATTGGGCAAGGGAGCACTGAAGACTTTCTATACCAGTCAATGTAGTATAATTCTTTTTGGTTGGCTTAAATAATGATTTAGATGCTTAATAAATTAATGATGAATGAAGTTGTTTTAATGCACAAATATCAGTTCCCTAACGAAATCTTTTTTGTTTAAAATGTACAATGAGAGAGAGGATACAATCATCAAAGAAGATTCATTACCAAGTCTCATAAATAATGATCCTAGTGAATTCACCACCACCCATACTGATCCTATGGAAGCATCTATAAATGAAGTTAATAATCCAAAATAGCCTCCATGGGTGGTTTTATTTGACCTATACAATATTTTGACTCCTCTTGTTTTAAGTCAAATTCATTGTAGATATTGAGAAATGGGGTATTTTACATAAGATTCTGGGTTTTCCACTAATTTGAGCAAACCTCTATAATAATAAGTCTATATCCTCACAGCATAATAATGATCAGGAGCTAAGTGGTATGAGCCCCTTCCATACGAAATCGAGGCTTTCTAATTTGTCTTGTTTCTACTACTCCTTATGGACTCTTATCTCTCTTGCCTGCATATATTTTTGCCTTCTCTCTTTGTGTGGCCTAAGAATTGGCCTTGAAGTAAATGACCTAGAGCAGAGCATTTAAACTTTTTAGTCTGCAGACTCCTTTAAAATTTTAAGAAGTATTGAGGATTCCAAAAAGATTGTTGTTCCCGGAGGTTATATATGCTTATAATTTATGATATTAGAAATTAAAACTGAAAAATGTTTCATTATACCAATTACCTATTAACATAAATAACATTTTAATGTAAATTAGCCATTTTCTCAAAATAGCCAAAAATGTTAAGTGGAGTGGCATTATTTTACACTTTTGAAAAACTCCTTAAATACTGGCTTAAGAGAAGACTTCATATATGCTTTTTCATATAATCTGTTTTGATGGATTTTTTTGTTTTGCTTTTACTTTTTTATTTTTTCATACTAGGGACCCGAATGCAAGGCCTCTCACATACTTGGCAAATGCTCTACCACTGATCTGCACTCCCAGCCCATTTTTTGTTATGTTTTGAATCAGGGTGTCCCTATATTATGCAGGCTACATCTAGCCTCACACTCAAGATCATCCTGCCTCAGGCTCCCAAGTTGCTGGGATTATAGGAGTGAGCCACCCAATCATCTTGGATTGTTTTAATTGCAGGATGTGCAGAAAATCTGGCCTCATGTAGATATGGAGCTGGAAAAAAGAAATGCCATTCTTTCAGCTTTTCAGATAATTTTAAAAGTTTTTCTTTAATAGTTCATCAGGTCAGGTGTTGTGGTGCACATCTGTAATCTCCTTGTCTTGAGAGGCTAAGACAGGAGAATCACAGGAAGGGGGCCAGAGGCAGCATGCACAACTTAGCAAAATAAAAAGGTTAAAAGGGGTTAGGAGAGGAGTTCAGTGGGAGAGCACTTGCCTATCATTCACTACGCACTGGGTTCAGCCCCTATATTCTGCAAAAACTAAAAAATAAAAATATTACATCAGAACTTGATAAGTGGTCATGTTTTAAAGATTAGTTACCATGCAAAATCTAGAACCAAATTACCTTTTCATCTTCAGTTGCATTAAAATTAATTACTGTAGCTTACATTTTAAGTAGATATTTTAGCCACTTGACTCAATGACACCTAATAACAACCACAATGATTTATTATATCCCCTATCAATTATTTGGGAAATATTGTTCTACTGAACTTCATAGATTTTCCAGAAGCTGACACATCTTATTCTGAAAATTTTTAATGTAAAAAGGTAAAGAAAATGTGGTAATATAGTTAATAATCTCATTAGGAAAGTCTGGCCGATAAAAATTGTTCAAAAATCTTATTTTCATTCCAAAGCTCAAAGTTTACCATTGGTGTTAATCAAATACTGCCTGCTATTTTCCTGGAAATAATAAACTCACTTTGTTCACTGTCAAAAATATATCTGCAAAACACTCAAGTATGAAATACCTTGTTTGCCTCTCAGTCTTTTTTTTTTTTTTTCAGATAAACAGAATGTTTCATGAAAGATGCAGCTAGTTCAGATCACAACTGAAACAAATGCACAAGTCCTCAGGGCAACCACTGTACTTCAATATGCTTCACATTTGCTTTATATGTACTTCCCATTTTGTTACTCAGAGATTTAATAAAGTAGTAAACTTTACTGTTTCATCAAGAATACTCTTAAATGAAATGTTATTTTTTACAAGTGTATAATAGCACACAACACAATGCAACACTATTTGATATGGTTGTCTTGATTCTTTACTAAAGTAGGTATAGTCTTAGTCATTTTTTTCATCCTTCAGTGCAAAGTCAATACAGTAAAAAGAGAAAATAATAGCTGGGCTCCATGTCTCATCCCTGTAATCCCAGCAATTTAGGAGGCTGAAGGAGGAAAATCAGGAGTTCTAAACCAGAGGCAACCTGTGCAGCTTAGGGAGACACTGTTTTAAAATGGAAAGATAAAAAGGAGTTGGAGGTTCAGCTCAGTGGTACAGCACTTGTCTAGCATTGGTCCTTGGTTTAGCCCCCCAATACCAAAGGAAAAAAATCTTAGTTAGGAAAGTAGTTTTGACTTTGTGGATCTACTTCAAGAATTTTGGAGACCTCTAGGGATAGCTGACTACACATTGAGAACTGTTGGCTTAGGTCATTGGTTCTCAGGCCCACAGAATAAATTAGACTTCACATAGTGACTTAAGTTAATTAACCCATAATAACCAAATCTAATATTATGAACCAGAAAGGCAATTAATTCTTTTCTAATGGAAGACATCCTGTTGGGGTTGATCAGCTTGCTCAAGTATCTTATTCAGGAAATATTTTACATAACCTATAAAACATAAATTTCTTTTCATCACAATGTGTCTTGGTGATCCTGGAATCAGAGTAAAGATTGATAAGTAACCTTAACAATCACCCCTTTTTAAGCCATAACAAAGCTTGACTAACCTGCTCAACCTAAAATAGAGGACATCTCTTCAGGGACATTTTTGTGTCTGCTAAAATCAATGCTGGATAAGCAGAGCACTTCAGTTCTGGGGCTTCTATTATTTGACCTTGACTGGCAGTCTTCTACAAGGCATTGCCAAATGCTTGTTTCTTCTAACTACACAATAATCACATACCAGTTCCACTTCAACGATATTAAACCCAGATCTTTGGCATTTTGTTTTTCAGTGTTACCAGACTTTTCAATTAAAATGTTTCAGTCTTATTGCTGATTCCCACAAATAGTTAATCATCTCTCCTGTAGGTAGATTCATTCAGATTAATAGTTAAATGTGTGTCATTTTTTTAACTCTTTAAAAGTCATTTCATTGTTGTATTTGTGCATCATCTCAACCATTCTATCTGATGTATCACCTTTTTAGAACTCTTCTGTTTCAGTCATAAGGATGAAAAAGTAACTTTTAGGTTAATAAGAAGAGGAAATTTTTTCAAAATATACACAAAGAATGATGAACCAAGGAAAATATGCTGCAATTTCCTTCCAAAAATTACCTGCCATTTCAAATTTCTTTGTTTCCAATAGTTTAACATGTTCATTAAAATAGTTTGCTGTTATAAGGATGTTTATTTGCTAACTTCCAAGTAATACACTGCTCACAGGACAGATTCCTGTGCCAACTATTTGTGGAGAGAAACTACAATGTTCATTTCTCTATGCAGCATTCCCTTCTTAAATAAAGTGAAAGTTGTCATTCCTATCAAATGAAGCCTTACCCTCTTTCAATTTTCACTTTGCCTACTCATTTCTGTCTGCTATTTTCTCTTGAAAATTAAAATGCTAAGTTCTTATTCATGGAAATGGAAAATAGAAAACAATAAATATTAGATGAATATTTAAATTAGAAACAGAACTTCAAAATTCAGTATCCATCTCAAGATTTTATGAACATCTTGCAAAAAGAAGTTAAACAAGCATAGTTACTCCTGACTTAAAAACTGTTTCAAAACTAATGGCATCAACAAGGTGTCAATTATAAATGGATAAGAGTTAAGAAAATTGTATAAATTATAAACAATTCTACAAACAAAAAATATGTTGCTGAACTGCTAAATATAAAAAAATAAGATCTAAGAGATTAGACAATAAGTATAATTGCCAGTTATCTTTTATTGTTGGATCAACTAGGTAAAAAACTAGATATTCATATTATGCTAATTTCTCTAGGCAGTTAAGAGACAGAATATCAACAGAGTAGAATTAGGGCTTCCATGGGAAAACAAAAACAAAAAGAAATCATAGAAAACTGGAATTTAAGCTGCAAATAAGGCACGAAATATTGTCAGTGCTCTGCTAAAACAAAGATACAAAACAGCTTAATAAAATAAAAAGAGATGGGGGAGGAGAGAGAGACAGAAACAGATAGAGACGGAGACAGAGAAAGTTGGATGTAGCTATGAGGAATAAAGTTACTTGTGGGGCAAAAAGTTTTCTACAGATTCAGATAAAATGATTAATAAACAGCAAGACAAGATGTAACTGAAATCATCTGTGAAATTAATCTTTACCTACTGTCAAAAGAGGAAATAATGATACTTTTTAGTAAAATCATACCTTCAAGTTACAAACCACTTTATTTAAATTTTCTCAGTTTAGCCTCATAAGAAGTCTGGTAGGTAAATATCCCCAGTTTATGTGTGAAGAAAAATGCTAAGTGGCTACATGATTTTTTCCAAGGTCTTCTAGGAATTTAATGAGTCAGAGCTCAAGCTCAAGACTTGTGTCTATTATTTCTTCAGTTTTCCAGACTCAGTGCTATTTGCTAAGCTAAGTGTTGATAATGTATCCCAAATTTCTCCTTCTAACGCAGACTCAGCCATCCTTTTCCTTCCCTTCTGCTTCTGGGAACAACAGTGTATGAGAAACTTACATTACCATGGTGATTGGCTGCAATACAAATTTATGATTTCTAGCCTCAGCTGGGCCTTTAGCTAGACAGTCATTTCACTCATCACTAGTTGGCTCCTTATCCCATTGCTCAGCACATAAACCATGACAGTTACCACTTTCCTCCCACTCTGGCCGTTGTTCCTCTCCCTGTCCCACTTTCAGCAAACTAATTTACTCTGTGCTCAACTGGGACAATGGATGCCATTTGGTATAAATTTCTCCTCCAAGAAAAATTTAGTTCTCTGCCCCTTGTCCTTGCATACTGTTTTCTGCCAGCATCAGAGGGGAAAAAAAGAAATCCTGGTGCTCTTTCATCTATGCCTCTGATCCTTATTTTCCAAATTTATTTCTGTAATTCTCTTTATATCATCACTTCTCTTAAACCCTGTTTCATTTTCCTCTACTTTGTTGTTGTTGTTCTTGTTAGGTGCTGTCCAGTCGCATCTGACTCATAGTGACCCTTATAGGGTTTGGAATGGCTGATTGTTTTGGGATTGCCTAGGGAGTGGATTGCCACATCCTTCTCCCATTTTTGTGGTGCTAGGAATTGAACTCGGGACCTCAGAGACTGCAGAGTAGTGCTCTACCAACTAAATCCCAGCCTTCCTCCACTTTAGGAGCATCTATCTGCCACTTTGAAGGAAGCACCCCAGCTGCTTTCTCACTTCTCTTTCCTTTCACTTTCATTCTTGTTGAAAAATAAGTGATAAACCCTGGCTCCACCTCCTCACTTATAGGTCACTTCTGGCCTGGAGCACTAGACCTCCTAGCAGTTTACCAAAAGTTTCTCAAATCAGTGAATGAATAAATGCGTAATAATAAATGCACATAAATGCACTCTACTTTTAGGCTTTTAGGATACTTTTAGGCTGATAATGTTTATGTGCCTGCAGCCATACCACTGTGTTATCAGATCATGTCAAATCTCAGAAGCTTAGCAGGGAAAGGACTGGTTAATCCTTGGATGGGAGACCACCTGGGAATACTGGGTGCTGTAGGCTTGATAGAAGGACGTGGCGGCTCACTTCTGAAACAATAAGCCATTGAAAACCTTATGAATAGCAGACAAGCACTGACATAGTGCCAGGCATGGCACAGTGTTAGCTAGTGTTCGTCTATTGTACATAGGGTTGCTATGAGTCTGGACACAATGTGATAGCACCTGACAACAACAACAACAACAACATTTATGAACACAGTTTCTTGGCTTTTAGAGGAGTGATAACAAAACTATTTTGTATTTTAATAGGATTTTTTACATGGAAGAAGTATCATTTACTGCTTTACTACTTGGTTCTTAAGATTGTCCATATTCTCCATGTCTTTCTAGCTTCTAGTCCTTCTCCACCTCTACCACCTTCCCCAGCTCAGATGGAAATTTCCCTTCCCTACTGATCACACTATACTACACTGTTGTGTCATGCATTGCTATAAGACAAACCCCTCCAAACTTAGTGGCTCAGCTGGGCAGTTCTAGCATACTCTTTTTGATATGGTTGAGTGAGATGGTGATTTAAGCTAGACACATCTTTTCACTTCTTCAGTCATATATATTACTGGAGTGTCCAGAATAGCTAGGGGCTATTCACTAGCCCGGGCTTCTTCATAAATTGGTAGTCTCCAAATGGCTGGATTTTCGACTTGTCTGTTGTTTCCCTCATGGTAAGCAAGGTTCTAAAAGACTAAAATAGAGCTGCAAGATTTTCTCTGACCTACTTTGTGTGCTATATCTCACCATTTCTGCCATATTTTATTGGTTATTGGTTATAAGTGAGTCATGGGACTAATCTTAATTCAGTGGGAGAGAACCGTCTGAGAGTACACATACCGGGAGGCATAGTTCATTGTGAGACTGTACTACAGGAGAAACTATGTTTGGAGGCCAGCTACTACATATACAGAATTACTTATGTATTGTTGTTGTTGTTGTCGTTGTTGTTGTTGTTCTAAGGTGCCGTCGAGTCGGTATCCAACTCATAGCGACCCTCATAGGGTTTTCAATGTCTGACTATTTTGGGATTGCCTTGGGAGTGGATTGCCAGGCCCTTCTCCCATTTGTGCGGTGCTGGGAATTGAACTTGGGACCTCAGAGACTGCAGCGCAGCGCTCTACCAACTGAGCTAAATCCCAGCCCCGGTGGTGTTGTTAGGTGCCATTGAATCTGCTCCGACTCATAACGACCCTCATAAGGGTTTCAATAGCTGATTGTTTGGGGATTGCTTTGGTAGCGGATTGTCACATCTTTCTCCCATTTTTTGCAGTGCTGGGGATCAACCTGGGAGAGTGTATATATCTGCTAACCTTAGTTTTTAAAGGACAGGAATTATGTCTTTGAATGCCTATCAAATAGTAAATGCAAAGTCAACCAAAGTCAGTCCTGCACCTAAAATGCAACTCAATCAATTTATAGAAAAACATTTCTAGAAGTTCAAACAATTTTAATTAAAGATGGAAATTTATTATATCTATAGGGCAGAAATGTTAAGTAAGCCTATAGAACAAATTATGCAAATTGAGTATAGTTTAATATTTTGACACCAACCACTTGCCCAGCATTGGGCTTTCCAGTGGACCTCAAGTTTCCTTAAGAATGAATTAAAATAGAAATTAAGCCTTTTATGCATATATTCTTTCTTATGGATCAATAAAATGATATTTAAATTGAAACATACAGAACTTTAATTTTGAAAGGAAAATGTGTCGCCAAGATTATGTTGTTATTGTTGCTAGGTGACATCAGATCAGGTCCAACTCATAGCGACCCTATCTATAACAGAACAAAACACTCCCCGATTCTGTGTTAGGCATGAGATATTTATTGTTGTTGTTGTTGTTAGGTGCCGTCGAGTCGGTATCCGACTCATAGCGACCCTACATACAAAAGGAGAAACACTATTGTCAGTGCTTCTCTGCTGCTCATAGGGTTTTCAATGGCAGATTGATTTTTGGGAGTGGGTTGCCAAATCCATCTCCCAAGCCCTACAGCATCTGGTGTTCCCAGGCGGTCTTCCATCCAAGTACTAACCAGGCCCGTCCCTGCTTAGCTTCTGAGACCTGACAGGATCGGATGCCACAGGGCCACCACTGCAGGCACAAGAGATATTTATAGTAGAATCCAAAGGCAAAAATTTGAGTAGGTAGGTAGACAGTTAAGAAGGAAGGTGAAAATAGCCAGGCATGGTGGCTGAAGCCTGTAATCCCAGAGGCGCGGGAGGCAGAGGCAGGAGAAATGCAAATTGGAGACCAGAGGCAGTCGGCATAATTTAACGAGACCTTGTCTCAAAGTAAAAAACTGGGCTAGGGTGCAGCTTAGTGCTCCAGCACTTGCAAAGCATGCAAGGGTGAGGCCCTGTGTTCAATCCCCAGTACCAAAAAAAAGGAAGGAAGGAAGGGCAAATGCATGCTTGCTCCTTCAGAAAGCCTACTATGTATATTTACAAATTATTCAGCAGCGATGCTTAAGTAAACTTGAAAAGTTTTACTCCATTAACAAAATGAAAACATACCATTAAGCAAAAATGCTAATCCAAAGAGTTTATAAATTGTATAATAAACTATTAAATACTAATAGAGTAGATGGGCACCAAGGTGCATTCCTGCAATCCCAGCGATTTAGGAGACAGAGACAGAAGGATCCCAAGTTCAAGGCCAGAGGTAGACTGTTCAACTTAGAGAGACACTGTCTCAAAAAAATACAAAAAAGAGGCTGAGGATACAGCTCAGTAGTGGAGTACCTTCAGTTCAATCCCCCAGTACAACAACAAAAAAATACTAATAGGTATTTAAATCCATATGAATATAATGTCTAAATCATGAATATGTCATCTTCACATTTATAATATGTATAATAAGCATAAATTTAAACTGCATATGTTTTAGAAATGTGTTATGTACATGGATGATATTCTCAGAAAGGACTTCCATTTTACTTTGAAATATTATGATGTCAAAATGAAAAAGCCTGAGTATAATGTTATATAAGAAACACCAGATGGTAATCATCTCATGCTATAATGAAATTTGCAAGTGAAAACTGGAGAGGGAAATAATATTCCCAATGGTTGATGTGCTGAAATAATTGTTTTGCTAAAGAGACAAAAATTAAATCGAATCCATATATTAGCATTAAAATATACTACAGAAGTATTTCACAAAATAATAATCACCAACATTAGATTTAAAATGCAATTTACTAAAAAATCTTGCAATAATCTAAAACTGAAAGGTCACTTCAAGAAATACAAAATGTCAATAACTATTTTTTCTTTCAATCCCCATTAAAAAAAAAGTTTAGAGATACATTTGTCAATTTGTCAGCACCAAAGTATTTCTGAATTGCATTTACTCTTTCATACACCCTTCTTTTTATTTTCTTCCTCTCAGTCAGTCTCTATCATTTTTAAATGGTCAATCTAGTTACTCTATCCTCTCAAATTTCCAACTCTTTCCCACCACAAGTTTAAAAAGTTCAATAGGTTAATAGATTCCCCCATAGCCAAATCAGACTCCCTTCGCATTAAACATTAAAATAATTGAATAGAGAGACCTCAAAGATCTACTTTAGTCAACTTAATTTAAATGGATTATAAGACAGTAACTTTGACAGCTTGTCACATAATACAAGTTAATAAAAGATAATTAAAATTGTACTTGTACAATTAAAACTTTGAAATTTATTTTTTAAAAAATCACACATGGCTTTTTTACATAAAAATTCCTCCAAGCATCATAAATGAGTATGCCTGTTATCACCAGACATACATACAACACACGCCTTGAATACTTCAATGAATATTTGAAAAGCTCAATGAATATTTCCTGCTGATGTTGGCATATTATCTCCAAATGTATGTTCTGTCTGTTGTTTATTGATTTTAACTACTTTCCTATTTGTTAGCAACCTTATACCATCAACTCTTGCTAATATTACATGTATAAATGCATACAAGGTAATTATTTACATATGGGCATCTCTTTATCATGTCATTTAAACAAACAGAATTTGCTACCTTTTCCACTGTTGGTAGATAATAAATTTAACATCTTTAATAAGTATCTACTAACCTGATAGTGAAATACATAAATTTATTAATATTATGGTATTTGTTTTATTTTAAGCAAAGGTTTCCTTACAAATTACAGAGCCTCACTCAGTAGTGAGCTCAACTCTGTCATATTTACAGTCCTTCCATTCTCAATGCACTGAGAATCCTGTGTTGGACAATCCTTTGTTGGACAAGAAGGAAGTCTAAATTTTCCCCTAATCTTCAGGTTCTGAAGGAGATGAAAGGATGGAAGGAGATGCTTCTTAGATATAAATACAGCTGTGGGAGGTATCTTTAGCTGTGTGTTAGAGCCAGCTATTTTTGTGAGCCTTCTGCTCCATTGACCTAGTTGATCTGTGCACATGCTGCTACTGAATTTCTCTGGCCAGTTGACTCATAATATTCTTCTTCTCTGATCAGTAAGGAAGTTCTTTCCTCTTTTCATCATCAGCTATTAAAGAGGCCTCCCAGAGCTTTAGGACTCATAGTAAGACAGTCCTGTTCTTTAACAAGGAGCAGAAATTTGAGGAGTTAGACCATAGGTGCCCTGTAAAGATGTTCGCATGGCCAGTGTTCAAAAACCATAAATCAATAAATAACCACAGCCTTTAACTGTGGCATCTGCCTTTCACCTAGCCGACATGTCTTAGCACTCTATATTATCCTACTTCTCTCCCTCTTCCTCCCCAGTCTTGAAGTATCCCTCCAAGAGCTCCGACTGGTGATATTTAGCAGAGAACCACTGGTCAAAGTGAAGTATATGGTTTGTAGAGTCATCAAGCGGTACTCAAACATCTGTCTTCTTTTTAAGATGGAATATTCATCACCAGTATCATCACCCAATCACCTAAAGCAATAAAGTCTAAATGCAACAGCACAGAAAATGAAAAAAAAATGTTCTGATTTTAGGCCTTTGTAGTTCCTACAGTCATTCACATTTTCATATGCAGCTTTTCACTGCCTGCACAAACTGGTTAGTAAACATTGATTCTTTCTGAGCTGGATATATATTTCCTTTTTTAATACTAGAAATCTTTTGATAGTCCACAGTATTACAGTCTTAGACTGTAATTTAGTTAGATGAATTCAAAATTCAGTGCTGACTTTAGAGGGTAGGGAAAGGAGATAATACAAAAGTGATGGCTATACATAGTAATGAAGAAATGGTGTCATTAAAAAACTATTCAGAAATCTAAGATTGAGGTTGATAGTGATGGGAAACTAACAACCTAGACAGAGAATGTAGGTAACAGGTTCATCGTGAAGTGGCTTATCTCAAGGGTTCAGGATTTCTCACTAAAATAAACATGTCTGATATCCTTTAGTGGTTCCCAGTGAAAACATGAAAATCATAGTGATGACAGTGTTACCCATTATCTTGTTTTCTTAAATCCTAAAATCATACTTCAAAATGAAAGAAGTTTTTGCTGAAGGAGCTATATAAGTAACATTCATATAATCATAAAAAGCAACTAATCATAAGTAAATATTATTTTAACAATTTTACCAGATAACTACTTCTTCCATGTGATTATATTAACATAAATATTACTAACAAGCTCTGTTACTTATGCCAGTAGCATTCACAACTTGTACAGTAAGACTTATTAACATAAGAAGTGTTAATGTGAATAAAGGCCAATCAATAGATATGTAGAAATTACTATGGAACACAAATGGTAAAGTGAGTTAGTATTTAGCACCTGCCGCTTAGTGTTTGTTGCTTTACAGTCTGTCATATTTAATTTTCACAAACATGTTTTTACTTATTATTAAAAGTTCATTTTAAAAATTCAGGTTAAGCTGGGCATGGTAGCACATGCTATAATCCTAGCACTTCGAAGGCTGAGACAAGAAGCTTGTGAGGTCGAGGACAACCTGGGATACATAGCCACTTCCAGGCCAGCCTGAGTTACATGTTGTTGTTGTTAGGTGCCATCGAGTTGTGTCGGACTCAACAACCTTTATAGGGTTTTCAATGGCTGATTGTTTCGGGATTGCCTTGGGAGTGGATTGCCACCTCTTTCTCCCATTTTTGATGTGCTGGGAATTGAACTTGGGACCCCAGAGACTATACAGCAGCGCTCTACCAACTGAACTAAATCCCAGCTCTGAGTTACATAACAAGACTCTATCTCAAAATATCAAAAGAGAAAAAAAAAGCAAATAAAGATCCAGATTAAAGAAAGTGAGACTCATGATGTTAAGAAGCTTCTCAAGGCTATGCATCTTATATATATGGTACCACCTGTCCAATTCTAGATCCATCCATGTTCCCTCTCCCCTTTCTGTCTCATGGTCCTAATTAGAGTGAAAAGAGAGAATTTATTCTCACAATAGTCCTTGTTCATGCATAGCCTGACCACCTCCTCAGAGGTCCCTGTGTTTTAGTACTTACCTGGAATGGTGATAATCATTCTAACTTAACACCTTAACATTGACAGTAGCTTTGTTCTGTTTCCTTTTCCTTCTTTGTCTCCTTCTTCAAGGTATAGATTAATACAATTTAGGAATTTGTTGAGCTACACTCAAGCCCATGATCCCAAACTCTATAAAAATATCCTCTTTAGATGAATATGATTGGTTTGTTCAGAGATCTCTTACTAGAAAAAATGGCTTTATCATCATCGATTTGACAGACCACGTAATTTTCATAATTCTTAGCTATTCATAATTGTGTTCCAGTTGTACAATCATTGAATTTTGTTACATATACTCTGTATACTAGCAAAAATTGCAATCACTCAGTACATACAAGTTTCAAGTCTAGCTATTTCACTACATTTATAGTGTAGGTCACATTCCTATTAAGGAGACTGGAACACTCTAATTCTTTGAAAAGAGAGATTTTAGTATTTTAAAAAAATCATTGAAAGCCACAGATGATGGCACACACCTGTAATCCCAGCACTCAGGAGGCTAAAGCAGGACGATCATGATCTCAAGGCCAGTTTCTAGTATATAGCCAGACCCTGTCTCAAAAAAAATTTTGAATAATTATTAAATTGTAAATAGTCGTTAACTAGTTGGTAAATCAAATGGGAAACAGTGTAATAATGAAGAATTTCTAGATATGTCTATTTATTAATTGTTCAATGTTATTTTGAATTGTTCTGTTTATAGAAAGAAATAGAATAATAGAAATAAATCATTTATTTCATTATTAATTTCCAAAAATTAGTGCTTACTCTGTTGTTTTTTCTTAACTTATTGAGTGGATAAGTCACTAATTTCTCATACTTACTTCTTTTCTAATCTTTGTGTTTATGAAATTTTACTTGTCAATTTAGTTTTATTCCATTCATTTTGATTCATAGCTTTTCAATTTCATTTAGATCCAAATATTATGTAAATTTGATAATTTTTCCTTTACCAAAAAGATACTTTATAATTTTTCCAAAGGATAACAAGTGTCTAATTATTTTATATTGATTTTCTCATACAGTTTGCCTGCAGCCATACCACTGTGGCATCCAATCCCATCAGATCTCGAAAGCTAAGCATGGTTGGACCTAGTTAGTCCTTGGATGGGAGACTGCGTGGGAACACCAGGTGCTGTAGGCTTGGGAGAAGGACCCAGCAACCCACTCCCAAAAAACAATCTGCCATTGAAAACCCTATGAACAGCAGAGAAGCAGAGTGTTGTACAAAGGGTCACTATGAATAGGATACTGACTCCAGGGCACCTGACAACAACATACTATCTAATTATGATCAGAGAATTTTATCCATGTAAAATCAAATTTTCAATATTTGTTGAAATTTATATTGTTACCCATTATGTGTTCACTAATTATCACACATAAAATTTCAAAGATATATCCATTAAATAGAGGAGTTAATTGGGTCATTTAACTCTTCAATTTCTTTTCTTTATTTTTTATTTATGTATTTTTTTTCTGTACTGAGGGTTGAACACAGGGCCTCCGGTATGCTAAGCAAGAACTCCACCACTCAACTGTATCCTTTTTGGTCTTTATTTTTGAGACAGGGTCTCCCAAAGTTGCACAGGCTGCCTCTGGCCTCAAACTCTACATCCCCCTGCCTCAGCCTGCTGAGTCACTGAGATTACAGGTGTGTATCACAGCGCTCAGCTTTAAATTTTCTTACTATCATTTTTTCTAGTTTATCTTTTAATTTTTTGAATTGTCTATAGTAAATATCCCACTATGATTATGAGTTCTTTATGTCATCTTTTACTTTTATTTTACTATGTTTTTAGATAGACACAAGTTTAGGATTCACATATCTTCGTGGTGAATTGTTCCTGTTCTAACTGTGACTCTCTCTCTCTTTTTTTTTTTTTTTTTCGGTACTGAAGGTTGAACCCAGGGCATCATGCTTGCATGCTCTGCAAGTGCTGGACCACTGAGCTGCACCGTCAGCCCATTTTTTAACTTTTTGAGACAGGGTCTCGCTAAATTACGCAGACTTCCTCTGGTCTCAAACTTGCAATCCTCCTACCTCCGCCTCCCAAACTGCCGGGATTACTAGCATGTGCCACTGCGCCAAGCTCTTCTAATTGTGACTCTTTATCTCAAGTAATTTTATTCCTTTAAAGTACATTTTATTGTTGTTGTTGTTAGGTGTCTTCAAGTCGATGTCCAATTCATAGTGACCCTATGTACAACAGACAAAACACTATTGTCAGTGTTTCTCTGCTATTCATGGGGTTTTCAATGGCTGACTGTTTTGGGGGAGTGGGTTGCCCTGTCCTTCTCCCAAGCCTAGAGCACTCAGTATTCCCAGATGGTCTCTTATCCTAGTACTAAGCAGTCCTGACCCTGCTTAGCTACCAAGATTTGATGGAATCTGACACCACAGTGGTAGGGCTGCTGGCCCTATTTTATAATATAGTATAATTACATCTATTTAATTCAGTTTAATATTTACCTGATATTTATTTTTCATTCCCTTACTTTAAAACTTTATCTACTCTTATATTTTTTATATATCTCTTTAAAATAGTATATAGCTAGATTTTAATTTTTTATTTTAATCTAATCTGAAAGTCTTTATTAACTGATAAATTAAGGCCATATATGTGTGTATATATATATACACACACACACACACACATACACACATACACACACACACACACACACACACACACATATATATATATATAACTGATAATACATTTGGATGCATTGTTATCATTTTTAGTTACTGCTTTCTATTTTAATCTTTTTTTCCTTTTCACTTTCTCTTCTACTGTCTACTGGATTGCTATATTCCCCTCCTCCAACCCTTGTCCTTTTCCTTTTGGTTTGGGTATAAGTTATGTTGTTATTTTTATATTTTCCTAATAAATAATGTTTAGCTGTTAGCATGCATACATAACAAAATCTGCAATTAATCAGTATATTTTCCTCATCCAAATAAATAAGGATTTTAGAAATAAAGTTTCTGAGCTGACACAGTGACTCACACCCTTCATACCAGCAACTCAGGAGGTGAAGGCAGGAGGATCACAGGTTCGAAGCTACAGGCAACCTGTGTCACTTGAAACTCTGTCTCAATATTTAAAAAGTTTAAAGGGTTTGGGGGTGCACCTCAGCAATAGAGAGCTTCAAAAATATACATAATTCCCGAGGCTCAGCCCTCTGGTACTGGAAAGAAAGAAAGAAAGAAAGAAAGAAAGAAAGAAAGAGAGAGAGAGGGGGGGGAGGGAGGGAGGGAGAAAGGAAGGAAGAAAGAGAAAAGGAAAGAAGGAAGGAGGGAAGAAGGAAAGCTTCTAATTTTATTATAATATAATATGTTAACTCATTTGACTATTTTCCCATCTTCCAGTCATACAGCATAGTTCCATTTGTTATTAAAAATTCAAATTATTCATCAAAACTACTATTAGGTTTTTAACATTTTTAGTATTTAAAATTACCTGAATATTTACCAAATTCCATCCTTATCACTTTTTTTCTGGATCTAGTTCCCTTTAGTCTTAGATCAGAGGTGTACAAGTTTTTGGCATCCCGTGGGATGCATGGAGCAAAGAGGAACTATCTTGGGTGGTACATAAATTATATAATATACTTAGCACATGTACCTCATAAGGGAAGGGGGTTACAAAGAAAGTAAATGTTAAAGAGAAACATATAATGTTTAAAGATTTTATGGGGCCACACTACTAGCTATCCTGGGCTACATAACTCTATTAGATTAAAAACTATTCTGCCAACAGTCTTTAAATTTTGTTTACTTTGTGAAGACTTTTAATTTTATAGCTATTTTGTCTTGTGTTTTCAAGATATTATTTTATGATTATCTGTCTATTTTTTAAAGTTTCCTATTAGTCTGATTTTTTTTTCCCTTTGGAGGTTAATTTTATGATTATTTTAAATCTCAGAGATTTCAAGGTTTTTCTGTTACCTTTTAAGTTTTAAAGTGGGTCAGTGGTGTATCTAGGTGGAGAATTAACTTTAGTCAGAATTGAGACTTGCTGGGCATTTTCAAACTGTTGATTCAACTCACTTATCAATTCTGCGAAGTTGTCAGCCAATAATACATTGAAGTGAGGCGATACCTCATTGCAGGTTTGATTTGCGTTTCCCTGATGATGAGAGATTTTGAATATTTTCTGTATACCTGGTAGCCATTTGTGTGCCTTCTTTTAAGAAATGTCTATTCAGGTCCTTTGAATGTTTTCAAATTGGGTTATTTGTTTCCTTGCTATGGAATTGCATGAGTTCCTTATACATTTTGGACATTAGCTCTTGGTTAATTGTATGGTTTGAAAATATTTTCTCCTACCCTATAGATTGTCTCTTCACTGTATTGATTTTCCAAGCTGTGCAGAGACGCTTTACTTTGATCTGATCCCATTTGTCTATTTTGACCCTGGCTTCTGGGGTCATAGCTCAAAACTAATGTCGTAGAGATTTTCTCCTATGTTTTCTTCTTATGGTTTTAAATTTTCAGGTCTTTAAGTCTGTAACCCTTTTTAAGTTACTTTTATATATAATGTGAGATATGGGCCTAATTTCACTCTTCTGCATATGGATGGCCAATGTCTCAACACCATTTAGTGAGGAGACTGTCTTTTTCCCCATTATGCATTCTTGCTACATTTATTGAGAATATCCCCTTTTTAAAAAATAACTTTCACCTAATAAACTCTTTAGCTGAAATTATTCTAGAAAATTTCATGAGTTCTCTAATTCTGTCCTACTATTTCTGATATTTATTTTAACTCATTCAGTAAACCTATTACCTCGATGCCTCTATGTATGTTATTTCTGTAAGTTTGGATTTGACGTTTTTCTAATTGCCTTTTTGCTTGTTTGGTTGTGTGTGTTTGGTTGGTTAGGTTTTGTCTGTTATTATATTCTTTCCTTATAGAAAATAATATTCCTTCCTCATGAATTATTTTCTTCTATCCAATCCCCCTACTTGTCTGTCATTTTGTCCTCCTCAGGGGGCTTGAGTGCCGCTGTGACACTAAAAGCGATGCCACAAGTATTTCAGATATCACCAAGTCCACCCATGGTAGACAGGCTTCAGCTGAGCTTCCAGACTAAGACAGACTAGGAAGAAGAACCCAGCAGCCCATTCCTGAAATAATTAGCCATTGAAAACCCTATGAATAACAGAGAAACAAAGTCAGACAGTGCTGGAAAATGAGCCCTCCAGGATGGAAGGCCCTCAAAAGACATGCTATCAGTGACAGAATAATATCCATATGCCTACAAGGAAGGCCAGTTAATATGACTATTATTCAAATTATACACCCACCACTAAGGTCACAAATGAAGAAAGGAAAAGTTTTTTATCAGCTTCTGCAGTCTGAAATTGATCAAACATGCAATCAGGATACACTGATAATTGCTGATGATTGAAATGCAAAAGCTGGAAATAAGAAGGTTTAGTAATTGGAGAATATGGCTTTGGTGACAGAAACGATGCTGGAGATCACATGATAGAATTTTGTCAGACCAAAGACATTTTCATTGCAAATACATGTTTTCGCCAACATAAACAGAGACTCTACACATGGAATTCACCAGATGGAACACACAGGAACCAAAGTGACTACATTTGTGGAAAGAGACAATGGAAAAGCTCCGATATCAAAAGTCAGAGTAAGATCATGCTGGTGTGGATCCAACCATCTACTTCTCATGATAAATGGAGAAAAATTTGAGGTGGTCCAAGATTTTGCTTTACTTGGTTCTACAATCAACACCCATTGAAGCAGCAGTCAACAAATCAAAAGATGCATCGCATTGCAAAGAGTTGTTGCAAAAGACTTCTTCAAAGTGTTGTAAAGTAAGATGTCACATTGAAGACAAAGGTGCACCTATCTCATGGCTTGACATTTTCAGTCACATCTTGTGCGTGTTAAAACTGGACAATGATGAGGACAAGAGAAGAACTGATGCTTTTGATTTATGGTGCTGGAGATTAATATTGAATATTCCATGGACTGACAAAAGCACTGACAGATTCATCCTAGAGGAAGGGTGACCAAAGTGGTCCTCAGAAGTAAGGTCTGCTAGACTGTCTTAAGTATTTTGGACATGTTACCAGGAGGGACCAATCCCTGGAGAAGGATATGATGTTTGGGAGAATGGTGGGTCAATGAAAAAAATGAAGACCTTCAATTAGTTGGATTGACTCAGTGACTGCAACAATGGGCTTAAATATAGAAAGGATCATGTGCATGGTACAGTATCAGGTAGTGTTTCATTTTGTTGTATATAGGGTTGCTATGAGTTGGACCCAACTGGACGCCACCTAACAAAAGCAACACCACCTATTTAATCACTTTCATGCAGACACATCCCACCAAAACCTCCCTGGTCGGTACTTTCCTGGTAGAACACATCATAGTTCTTATATTCAAGCTTCATAGAATATACATGTCTCAATATAATGATTTTTGGCTGATGTCTACATATGAAAATTTTATGTTTACTCTTTTAAAATTCAACACAATTTTTTTTAAGAAAATGACATTTAAAGAAAAATCTCAAGCTATGGACTAAATATAATTGCTAAAATGTTAAAAGTCAGAGTTAGATGTTTTGAAAATTCATGCTGTCAAAGAGAATATGTGTCTTGGATTTTACTGGCACTCGTGTAAGAGGTACTTTAAAATTTTTGTGTTAAAAATGCTGACTCTTCACATGTCTGCAGATTCCCAATGAGCAACTAAAAAAATCATAATAATCTTAGTATCTCAGCCTTCATTTTACATACCTTCTTTGTTTTAAAACTTTGGATTAGATTCCTGCCCAGCCCTGCACATACGTATGTTTATCATTCAGAGTGCCTGTCTAAAAAGGGATGACATAAAGTTGATCAATCCTAAACTCACCTGACCTACATCATCCTCTTTCAAGTTTGAAGACACAAGCTTAAGAGAAACTAAGTTATTTTACTGTCAGCTTCTACAACATCCTGTTCCAGACTGTGGAAAATGAGCATGAATGTCTTATGTCATTGTATTAAACCTGTAGTTACCTTGGATTCCAGGAGTATCACAGCCTCACAGACAGATCACTTCCTGATGAGATCGACATCCCAAGAGGGAATAATTACCCTGTAATGGGAATTGAAACTGCATTTCTCCCCTTATAATAGCAATCATCTCATGAGAACTGGATTGTTCCCTCAAACAATAAAGAATTCTCTGGAACCACCTTGCAGAACCAGACTAAGGTAATGGCCAACCAGATTACAATTTAACCAAGACTACTTAATTATGCATATGCTCTACCCCTTGTCCTAATTCTGCAGGTACTTAAGTCTAAAACTCATTTTAATATCCTGAAGTTTGGCTGAGATGTTTAATCTCTGTCTTCCCAATATGGCTATATTGATCAAGATCCTTTTTTCCTTTCTTTACCATTACTTTTGTTTGTTCCTTTGGGGACGATTGCTGGATCTGAGTTGCTGGACCCCTCAGAATTTGGCCATGGTGTAGGACTCTGTTGAGACTACAAGTCTTATGTTTACCAATATAAATTTTAAAAGTGGGCATGTAAGAAGAGCTCTAGCTTTTAACAGATTTTATGCTAAAAAATGAAGTCTGTCATCTTTTTTGAAGATTTTTCAAAGCTACTGTGTTTGGGGCACCAGCAAATGGTGGAAAACTCACACCTATTTGACTGAATTGAATGTTTTGCCTTAAATTATTCCTGTCTCATTTTCTTTGTTTGCACCTCCCCTTTCACCACTGGTTTCAATCATCCACTCTTTGAGCTTTGAATTCTGACACCTTGTTTTAAGTAAAATTTATTATAGGAAAGTGTTTTGGACTTATTACAAACTTGTCTTCATTTTTTAGCATATTTATACATTCTTCTCTGTTATCACTGTGTTATAATGCAGACATAGTGTTTACAGCACACAAGCCATGCACATTACTGCATATAGAGCAAGAGCAATGAGAATAATTACTATGCAATCATGAAGCAATGTTTTAACTATTTCACATGCTAATATCATTTTTTCTTGTTGGTAGCTGCTGTTGAGTCAGGTCCAACTCATAGAGATCCTATGTAGAACAGAATGAAACAAAACCCAACACTGTGCCGTGCACATGTTCTTATGTTTGAGCTCATTGTTTTGTCCACTGTGTTTCTTCTCATTTTGAGTTATACCACATCAGCAAGAGGAGGTCCCAGGGACTTTACTCCATTCTCATCATTAAGGTCTACTCTACTTTGAGGTGGCAACTCTTCCCAGGTTTTGAATACCTTCCAGCCAGGGAGGCTCATTCTGCAGTAGTATAATTATAAGTGCTTCTCAGCTATTCCTAGGTTTTCAAAGCTAATTATATCAAGAGTAGGCTGCTTGATCCTTCTCCCTAATCTGTCTTAGTCTGAAAGCTCACCTGAAATTTGTCTACCATGGGTGGCTCTGTTGATATCTGGTGACACAGCTTTCAGCATCATAGCAACACACAAGCCCCCACAGCACAACAAGCTAACAGGCATGTGTATGGCTAATGTAGTAGAGGGTTTTTTCTTATATTTGAAGTTTTTCAGGGTATTAGCTATGTTTTAGTATACTGAGTAGGTGTTTGGGATTGAATAGTATTACATTTTCCATTTTCCCATTTAAAATAAAGAAAAATGGGTTTCTACTTATCATTTTCCAACAGGATAATTGCTGTTCAGTATTTTCAGACTAAAGTAAGAAATATTTGTAGTTTATTTTTATAAAATCATATCGT
The DNA here is from genome assembly GCA_007922755.1 of Pedetes capensis. Classification (NCBI taxonomy): domain Eukaryota; kingdom Metazoa; phylum Chordata; class Mammalia; order Rodentia; family Pedetidae; genus Pedetes; species Pedetes capensis. Next base: position 24,833 of record VMDO01024272.1, read on the forward strand.
TGTCCATCATGTCAAGTTCTTAAGGAAGTTATCCTTCCTTAAGTTATGTCTATAGACTGACATTCTGGTTGAATTCCATCATTTTGTGGTTTTATTTTGTGTGTGTATATGTGTGTGGAGGGGTGTGTGTGTGTGTGTGTGTGTGTGTGTGTGTGTAAGGGAGGAGGGGAATAAATATATTCTGGAAGGAATTTTTTTCTTATAAGAGTACTTCTTGGTTTTCCTTTAAGAAATTTCTTCCTAGAGAAATCTGCTGCTTCTTAGTGCTTTGGGCCTTATGGATTTCACTAAACTAGGATCAGCTTTATAATTTTATGTTAACAACTCGTTTTGGAGATAGCTTCATCACTTGTATAATTGCAGCACAATTCCATGCTGGGTACTGACTTGGAGTTTTTATTTCTTGTAGAATATTTTCCCCATCCAAAGTACCAGGAGAAATAAGTTTCATGCTCCCCAGAGTGGCGGGCAGAATTTTTTTCATTGTTTACATTTGTTTCATTTTTTCCCTTTATTGACAAATATTTTTGGGGTACAGAGTGGTCCTGACTGGTTCATCGGGTGGAAGTTTTTACAATCCTGTTTTCCACAGATGGCTAAACCATATTTTGTTGTTGTTAGGTGCTGTCGAGTCGGTATCCGACTCATAGTGACCCTTATAGGGTTTTCAATGGCTGAGTGCTTCGGGATTGCTTGGGAGTGGATTGCCAGGCCCTTCTCCCATTTTTTGTGGTGCTGGGAATCGAACTCAGGACCTCAGAGACTACAGCACAGTGCTCTACCCACTGAGCTAAATCCCAGCCCAAATCATATTGTAGAATACGTTTATTAAAAATCCTAATTCTGTCTCTCCAGGTGGGTCCAAGGTCTTCTTTTCTTTTTTTCTTTCTTTCTTTCTTTCTTTCTTTCTTTCTTTCTTTCTTTCTTTTTTTTGTTAACATTAAACTGTGAAGTTCTTTGACACAAAAGGTATTATTTTGCAGTTCTCTAAGTATCCAAGACTGCAACAGTACCCGTTCCCAGTATTACTATACCGGATTTTAACTTCCAGTTCTTATTTAATGTGGGGGGATTATCTTTTTCCTTTCCTGTGTCATGTACACAGAAAACTTTTTTAAATTCCTAAATCTTCACAATGAACACATTTAAATGTTAATCTGTTGCAAACTAGTCTGTTCCCAGATCCAAATATTGTTTGAAGAAATTAAAATTCTTTATTTCAAATTACACAGTTTTTAGACCTTTCTGTACTTTACCCTCGTTTTGAGTTCATTAAATCTGGTTTTCTCTTAGCTCCTTTTCCCTTTCCATGTGACTAGTGTAATAATAAGTGCTCATAGGGAGCTTCACCTCATAGGGAGCAAAGGAGCAAGAACCTGACCCAATCCAATCCAGACTATGGTGGATTATACTTTTGTTCACAAATCTGAACTTCTCCTCAGGTCACTTCATAACAGGAAAAAGAAACCTGACTTGCCTCTTTACATTGGGTTTGGCCATATGACATGTTGTCCAATGGAGTGGAAGCAAGTGTAATATAATTACATAGATCGGTCAGGAATCTCTTATTCCAGACATCAGCCATAAGAGAAGGACTTGTGCCAGGTAGAGTGAGGAGAATAGCAAAATAAAAGAATCAGGTACAACACATACCAAAGAAGGAGGTTGCAAAAGTTTTCCACCTTCCAACAGCTATGTAGTCATGACAAGGTAGTATCAGCCACTATCATGGGTCAAGGTAGGGAAGAAGAAGCATGGAATAAATCGTAGTAGTCCTACAATAGGAGTAGCCTGAAGTATCAACACAGCTTCACATTTTTGCAACACAGGAATGGTAACCAAAGCTGGAAGCAGTTTTACAAGGTCCAATACAAGGATGAATACAAAAAAGCTAATATCATGCCACGGTGGCCAAGCATTCTGAGCTAAAAGAACTCATTACAGTAGCAAATCAAAGCACAATTCAAAGACAAAGGTCCAGGGAAGAAATTCTTGGAAACTAAATTCAAATTAAATATAAGCACCAAAATGAGAAGCTTCATTTTGAGGAAAAACACATGAAATGGTTTGGGTTGCAATCTCAGTGACATTTTACACAGGGCACAATTTTTATTTCAAAGAATGACTTATACACAAATTATTACATTACGTTTTAGTATTGAGCAGATTATTAAAAATAAATGAAGTGAAGAAATAATTAACATTAACAGAAATTGAATTTTGGAAAAAAATATATCTGCAAAACTGTAGGTTATAGCTTCCCAATATTTAACTATATTTCTGAAAATATCAATGTTGTTGTTGTTGTTGTTGTTAGGTGCCATCGAGTCATGATCAACTCATAGTGATCTTGATAGGGTTTTCAGTGGCTGATTGTTTCAGAATTGCCTCAGAAGTAGATTGCCATGAATTTCTCCCATTTTTGGGTGCTAGGAATCAAACTCAAGACCTCAGAGACTACACAGCAGTGCTCTACCAACTGAGCTAAATCCCATCCAAAAAGATCAATAGTGATACTAATAATGAATATTTTGATATTATATAGTGAAATCTGTCCACATTTGGAATATTAAGATAACTCTGTGAGCACATGATTTCCAATTGACTAGTACTTATTGCTACAGAAAAGAATTGCTTAAAGTTTGAGATAATGGATGTTAATATAGCTGACTGTGAAAAAGTTCATTACAATGGTTTTATGTTCCACTTTGGAATCAACCTTTACAAAACTGATATTTGTCAAGTTTTGGTGCAATATCAAAGAAGAGCTTTCTTCTTTCTTTCCAACTTTTGCATTCTAGTCATTAGTAACTACAGGGCATCCTGATTGCATATTCAATTTCATATTGTAGAAGCTGGTAAAAATATTCCCTTTCTTCATTTGTGGCCTTAGTGGTAAGTGTGTAAATTTGAAAAATAGTCATATTAACTGGACTTCCTTGTAGGTATATGGATATTATTCTATCACTCTCAGCATAATACTTAAGGACATATCTTGAGTTTTTTTTATACTGATAAATGCAACCCAATTTCTCTTTAAGTTGCCATTCCTAGCATAGTAGATCATAGGTTATCTGATTCAAAATGGCCAATATGCATCCATTTTAGCTCACTGATCTCTAGAAAGGTTTTTACAGAGAAAATATTAAACATCAAAAGAAACATCAAAACAAAATGGAAGGAATACACAGAATCATTATACCAAAAAGAATTGGTGGATGATCAACTATTTCAAGAGGTTGCATATGATGAGGAACCAATGGTGCTGAAAGAAGTGGAACCTGCCTTAAAGGAATTGGCAAAACATAAGGCTCCAGGAATTGATGGAATACCAATAGAGATGTTTCAACAAATAGATGCAGCACTAGAGGTGCTCACTTATTTATGCCAAGAGATTTTGAAAACAGCAACCTGACCAACTGACTGGAAGAGATCCATATTTGTGCCTATTCCCAAGAAAGGAGATCCAGCCAAATGCCAAAATCATTTAACAATACCGTTAGTATCTCATGCAAGTAAAATTTTGCTAAAGATTATTCAAAAGTGACTGTAGCTATATATTAAAAGGGGAATTGCAAATCAAGCCAGAAGAGGATGCAGAACCAGGATCATCATTGCTGATGTCAGATGGATATCAGATGAAAGCAGAGAAAACCAGAAAGGTATCTGTTTTATTGACAATGCCAAGGCATTTGATTGTCTGTATCACAACAAATTATGGAAAGAATGGAAATACCAAAGCATGTAATTGTACTCGTGAGGAATCTCTACATGGGCCAGGAGGCAACTGTTCGAACAGAACATGGAAACACCACTTGGTTTAAAGTCAGGAAAGGTGTGGGGGGGGCTATATCCATACTTCTTCAATCACTATGCTGAGAAAATAATCTGAAAAGTTAGACTTTATGAAGAAGAATGTGGCATCGAGATTGGAGAAAGATTCATTAACAACCTGCACAATGTAGATGCCACAACTTTCCTTGCTGAAAGACAAGAGAATTTGAAACATTTACTGATGAGGAATAAGGAACACAGCCTTCAATATAATTGCACATAAACATCAACAAAACAAAAGTCCTTACAACAGGGTCAGTGAGCGACTTCAGGATAAATGGAGAAAAGATTGAGTTTGTCCAAGATTTTGTTTTACTTGGTTCTACACTCAATACCCATGGAAGCAGCAGTCAAGAAATCAAAAGACACATTGCATTGGGAAGAGCTTTGCAAGAGATCTCATTGATGTATTGAAAACTAAGATGTTAACTCTCATGTATATTGAGAAATGTGGGTCAGCTTTCATTTTTCTGCATGGGGATGACAATGTTTTCCAGAACCATTTGTTGAAGAGGCTGTCCTTTTTCCAGTTTACTTGCTTTGCTCCTTTGTCGAAAATCAGGTGGCTATAGGTGTGTTGAGGTATTTCTGGGTCTTCTATTCTGTTCCAGACATCTTCGGGCCTATTTTTGTGCCAGTACCAAGTTGTTTTTGCAACCATTGCTCTGTAGTATAGCTTGAAGTCAGGAATTGTGGTTCCACCTGCATTCGTTTTGCAGCTTAAGAGTGTTTGGGCTATACGTGGTCTTTTGTGGTTCCATATGAATTTTTGGATCATTTTTTCTATTTCTATAAAGTCAGTCAGTGGAATTTTAATGGGTATTGCATTAAATCTATAGATTGCTTTTGGTAGGATAGCCATTTTTACAATATTAATTCTCCCTATCCAGGAGCAGGGGAGGTCTTTCCATTTTTCAGTGTCCTCTGCTATTTCCTTAATGTTTTGAAATTTTCCTTGTAGAGATCTGAAGGGTCTTTGGTTAGACTGATTTCAAGGTATTTAATTTTTAGTGGGCTATTATGAATGGTATTTTTCCTGAAATTTCCTTCTCTTCCTGTTTGGAATTGGTGTAAAGAAAAGCTATTGATTTTTTAATTGGAAATTTTTAATGTACATCTTAATGTGATTCATTTTGACATGCTTTTCATTGTGACATTTCCATATATGCATTTTGATATACATTATTCATATAGGTTCCCCCTTACCCTCCCCTGTGCTTCCCTCTTCCCACCCTTCCCATCCAAGTCTTCTCTATCTTTTACTTAGCAGTATTTTTCTATATGTCCCTGGGGTCCAGTTCTGTTTAAGATAGAAACTTTTCCTATAGTGGTCTTTGTTTTTATCTTGTTAGAACAATTGCATGCATTTTCTAGACCA
>VMDO01024273.1:0-30046 GCA_007922755.1 Pedetes capensis
CAGGAGTTACCTCTTCCCCACAATGCCTTATCATAATTGTTCATTAGGTTTCATTATATAAGCAGGTCCCATTTAGCCTTAATACAATCAATATGGTGAAAGTTCTATGTGACCTCCTCCGCACCACTCTGTGTGAACAAGCACCAAGTGGTGAAACCTTGTTCCTCTCAGCCCAGGCATTCCTCAGTGTGCCCTCTTTAATCTGCCCACACAGTATGGATATAGCGCAGCATCCCACTTTGCGCACAATGGCTTTTCCCATGTATGGGGAAACAAACCTAAGTACATATCTCTGAATCCCGTGCTGTCCAAGGCTGGCAATGTGAAGAAGTGTTCAACTACGAGAGTTAACTCTTCCCCGCAAAGCCTTAACACACACGTTCATTAGCTTTCGTTATGTAAGCAGGTCCCGTTTAGCCTAAATACAATTAATATTTTGAAACTTCTTTGTGACCTTATCCGGGAAACACTGCATTGGCCAAGCACCAAGTGGTGAAACCTTCTTCATCTCAGCCCAGGGAGTTCTCAATGTGCTGGGATTTGCTCCTGCCTGTGCAATTGAGGGTATATCACAGCCTTCCATTTCGAGCACTATGGCTTTTCCCATGAATGGGGAAAGACCTAAGTACAGATCTCTGAAACCCTGTCTTGTCCAAGCTGGCAACGTGCAGTAGTGTTCAAGTACGAGAGTTACCTCTTCCACCAAAGCCTTAAAACACACGTTCATTAGGTTTCATTATATAAGCAGGTCCCATTTAGCCTTAATACAATCAATACGGGGAAAATGCTATGTGACCTTCACCGGGAAACACTGCGTTGACCAAGCACCAAGTGGTGAAACATTGTTCCTCTCAACCCAGGGAGTTCTCACTGTGCCGGCCTTTGCTCCTGTCTGGGCAATTGAGGATATATCACAGCATTCCATTTCGAGCACAATGGCTTTGCCATGAATGGGGAAAGACCTAAGTATGGATCTCTGAAACCCCGTCTTGTCCAAGCTGGCAACCTCAGTAGTGTTCAGCTATGAGAGTTAACTCTTCCCCGCAAATCATTACCACATACGTTCATTAGGTTTCATTACATAAGCAAGTCCCATTTAGCCTTAATACAATCAATACGGCGAAAGTGCTATGTGACCTTTACCGGGAAACAGTGCGTTGTCCAAGCACCAAGTGGTGAAACCTTATTGATCTCAGCCCAGGGAGTTCTCAGTTTGCTGGCCTTTGCTCCTGCCTGGGCAGTTGAGAGTATTTCACAGCATTCCATTACGAGCACAGTGGTTTTTCCCATGAATGCGGAAAGAAACCTATGTACGTATCTCTGAAACCCGTGTTGTCCAAGGCTGGCATTGTGCAGTAGTGTTCTACTACGAGAGGTAACTCTTCCCCGCAAAGCCGTAACACACACTTTCATTAGCTTTTGTTATGTAAGCAGGTCCCATTTAGCCTTAATACAATCAATATGTTGAACCTCTTTGTGACCTTCTGTGGGAAACAGTGCGTTGACCAAGCACCAAGTGGTGAAACCTTGTTCATCTCAGCCCAGGGAGTTCTCAGTGTGCGGCCTTTGCCCCTGCCTGCGCAATTGAGGATATATCACAGCATTCCATTTTGAGCACAATGGCTTTTGCCATGAATGGGGAAAGACCTAAGTACGCATCTGTGAAACCCTGTCTTGTCCAAGCTGGCAACGTGCAGTAGTGTTCAACTACGAGAGTTAACTCTTCCCTGCAAAGACTTACCACACACGTTCATTAGGTTTCATTATATAAGCAAGTCCCATTTAGCCTTAATACAATAAATAAGGGGAAAATGCTATGTGACCTTCACTGGGAAACACTGCATTGACCAAGCTCCAAGTGTTGAAACATTGTTCATCTCAGCCCAGGTAGTTCTCACTGTGCCGGCCTTTGCCTCTGCGTGCCAGTTATGTATATAGCACAGCTTTCCTCTTTGCACATAATGGCTTTGCACATGTACGGGGAAACAAACCTAAGTATGTATCCCTGAAACCCCGTGTTGTTCAAGGCTGGCAACGTGCAGTTCTTCTCACCTACGAGATTTAACTCTTCCCCGCAAAGCCTTAACACACACGTTCATTAGGTTTCATTATATAAGCAAGTCCCTTTTGGCCTTAATACAATCAAGTTGAAAGTGCTGTGTGACCTTGTCTGGGAAACACTGCGTTGACCACCCACAAAGGGGTGAAACCTTGTTCATCTAGCCCAGGGAGTTCTCAGTTTGCCGGCCTTAGTTCCTGCCTGTGCAGTTGAGCATATTTCACAGCATTCAATTATGAGCACAATGGCTTTTCCCATGAATGGGGAAAGAAACCTAAGTACATATCTCTGAAACCTGTGTTCTCCAAGGCTGGCAATATGCAGTAGTGTTCTACTATGAGAGTTAACTCTTCACCCCAAAGACTTAACACACACGTTCATTAGGCTTCTTTATAAAAGCAGGTCCCACTTAGCCTTAATACAATCAATACAGTGAAAGTGCAATGTGACCTTCTCCAGGAAACACTGTGTTTACCAAGCACCAAGTGGTGAAACCTTGTTTATCTCAGCCCAGGGAGATCTCAGTGTGCCAGCCTTTGCTCCTGCCTGCGCAGTTAATGATATGTGACAGCATTTCATTTCGAGCACAATAGCTTTTCCCTTGAATGGGGAAAGAAACCTAAGTACGTAATTCTGAAACCCCATGTTGTCCAATGATGGCAACGTGCAGTAGCATTCAACTACAAGAGTTAACTTTTCCTGGCAAAGCCTTAACACACATGTTCATTAGGCTTCTTTATATAAGCAGGTCCCAATTAGCCTTAATACAATCAATACAGCGAAAGTGCTATGTGTCCTTCTCCGGGAAACACTGCGTTGACCAAGCACAAAGTGGTGAAACCTTCTTCATCTCAGCCCAGGGTGTTCTCAGTATTGCCGGCCTTTGCTCCTGCCTGTGCAGTTATGGATATAGCACAGCATTCCACTTTGCCACAATGGCTTTTCCCATGTACGGGGAAAGAAACCTAAGTATATATCTTTGAAACACTGTGGTGGCAAAGCCTGGAAAGTTCACGTAAGCTTCCCCTTTGAGAACCAAATGTTCCTCATAACTCCCTTTAACCAATCTTCTTTAGCTTTTGCTTTACAAACAGATTCACTTTAGGCTTTTCACCATTGAACTGAATGGGGAAAAGTTGTGTCAGACACTTTGAGTGAATCCCTGTGATGAGCATGCCAGCACTGGGGAAATCCTGGTACACTCTGTGCAGAAAGGCTTTAGGCAGAAAGCCTTGTCTCCTGTGTGTGCAGTGCATGAAGTACAGCGACTCTCAGCTTGGCGTACAATGGCTTTTCCCGATTTAGGTGAAAAAAGCAGAAGTATGTATATGTGAAACCCCATGTTTTCCAAGGCTGGAAACGTGCAGTAATGTTCAACTATGAGAGTTAACTCTTCCCCGAAAAGCCTTAACACACATGTTCATTAGGTTTCATTATATAAGACGGTCCCATTTAGCCTTAATACAATCAATATGGCGAAAGAGGTATGTGACCTTCTCTGGGAAATAATGCATTGACCAAGCACCAAATGGTGAAAACTTGTTCACCTCAGCCCACAGAGTGCTGAGTGTGCCGGCATTTCCTCCTGCCTGCGCACTTAAGGATATTTCACAGCATTCCATTTCGAGCACAATGGCTTTTCCCATGAGTGGGGAAAGAAACTTAAGTACATATCTCTGAAATCCCATGCTGTCCAAGGCTCGCAACGTGCAGTAGTGTTCAACGATGAGAGTTAACTCTTCCCTGCAAAGCCTTAACACACACGTACATTAGGTTTCATGATATAAACAGGTCCCATTTAGACTTAATTCAATATTTTCGGCGAAAGTGGTATGTGACCTCCTGTGGACCACACTGCGTCGACCAACACCAAGGTGTGAAACCTTGCTCATCTCAGCCCAGGGAGTGCTCCAGACTGTGCAGTTGAGCATATTTCACAGTATTGTATTTCGAGCACAATGGCTGTTGCCATGAATGGGGAAGGAAAACTAAGTATGTATCTCTGAAATCCCATGTTGTCCAAAGCCTGCACCGTTCAAAAGTGTTCAACAAGGAGATTTTCCTCTTCCCCGCAAAGCCTTAAAACACACATTCATTGTTGTTGTTGTTGTTAGGTGCCGTCGATTCGGTATCCGACTCATAGCGACCCTCATAGGGTTTTCAATGGCTGAGTGCTTCGGGATTGCCTTGGGAGTGGATTGCCAGGCCCTTCTCCCATTTTTGCGGTGCTGGGAATTGAACTCAGGGCCTCAGAGACTGCAGCGCAGCGCTCTACCCACTGAGCTAAATCCCAGCCCCACACACATTCATTAGGTTTCATTATATAAGCAGGTCCCATTTAGCCTTAACACAATTAATATGGCGAAAGTGCCATGTGACCTTCTGCGGGAAACACTTCATTGTCCAAGCACCAGGTGGTGAAAACTTGTACATCTCTGTCCAGGGAGTTCTCAATTTGCCGGCCTTTGCTCCTTCCTGGGCAGTTGAGAGTATTTCACAGCATTCAATTACCAGCACAATGGCTTTTCCCATGAATGGGGAAAGAAACCTAAGTATGTATCTCAGAAACCTGTGTTGTCCAAGGCTGGCAATGTGTGGTAGTGTTCTACTATGAGAGGTAACTCTTCCTGGCAAATCCATAACACACACGTTCATTAGCTTTCGTTATGTAAGCAGGTCCCGTTTAGCCTTAATACAATCAATATGTTGAAACTGCTTTGTGACCTTCTCCGGGAAACAGTGTGTTGACCAAGCACCAAGTGGTGAGACCTTGTTCATCTCAGCCCAGGGAGTTCTCAGTGTGCCAGACTTTGCTCCTGCCTGCGCAATTGAGGATATATCACAGCATTCCATTTTGAGCACATTGGCTTTTCCCATGAATGGGGAAAGACCTAAGTATGGATCTCTGAAACCCCGTCTTGTCCAAGTTGGCAACGTGCAGGAGTGTTCAACTACAAGAGTTAACTCTTCCCTGCAAAGACTTACCACACACGTTCATTAGGTTTCATTATATAAGCAAGTCCCATTTAGCCTTAATACAATAAATAAGGGGAAAATGCTATGTGACCTTCACCGGGAAACACTGCATTGGCCAAGCTCCAAGTGTTGAAACATTGTTCATCTCAGCCCAGGGAGTTCTCACTGTGCTGGCCTTTGCTTCTGCGTGCCCAGTTATGGATATTGCACAGCTTTCCACATTGCAAACAATGGCTTTGCCCATGTAGGGGGAAACAAAACCAAGTATGTTTTTCTGAAACCCCGTGTTGTTCAAGGCTGGCAACATGCAGTAGTTTTCAACTATGAGAGTTCCCTCTTCCCTGCAAAGCCTTAAAACACACGTTTATTTGCTTTCATTATATAAGCAGATACCACTAATCTTAATACAATCAATATGGCAAAAGTGCTATGTGACCTCCTCTGGACCACACTGTGTTGACCAAGCACCAAGTGGTGAAATCTTGTTCCTCTCAGCCCATGCCATTACCAGTGTGCCGTCCTTTGCCTCTACCCATGCAGTTATGGATATAGCGCAGCATTCCACTTTGCACACAATGGCTTTTCCCATGTATGGGGAAACAAACCTAAGTACATGTCTCTGAAACCCATGCTGTCCAAGGCTTGCAATGTGCAGTAGTGTTCAACTACGAGAGTTAACTCTTCCCCACAAAGCCTTAACACACACGTTCATTAGCTTTCGTTATGTAATCAGGTCCCATTTAGCCTTAATACAATCAATATGTTGAAACTGCTTTGTGACCTTCACTGGGAAACACTGGGTTGACCAAGCACCAAGTTGTGAAACCTTGTTCATCTCAGCCCAGGGATTTCTCACTGTGCCGGGCTTGGCCTCTGCTTGTGCTGTTATGGATATAGCACAGCTTTCCAATTGGCACACAATGACTTTACCCTTGTACGGGAAAAAACCTAAGTATGTATCTCTGATACCCTTGTTCTCCAAGGATGGCAATGTGCAGTGGTGTTCAACTACGAGAGTTAACTCTTCCCCGCATAGCCTAACACACAAGTTCATTAGGTTTCGTTATGTAAGCAGGTCCCATTTAGCCTTAATACCATCAATACCATGAAAGTGCTATGTGACCATGTCTGGAAAACACTGCGTTGACCAAGCACCAAGAGGTGAAACATTGTTCATCATCTCACCCCAAGGAGTTCTCACTGTGCCGGGCTTTGCTCCTGCCTGCACAGTTGAGCATATTTCACAACATTCCATTTCAAGCACAATGGCATTTCCCATGAATGGGGAAGAAACCTAAGTATGTATCTCTGAAATCCCATGGTGGCCAAGGCTGGCAACGTGCAGTAGTGTTCAACTATGAGAGTTACTCTTCCCCGCAAAGACTTAAACCCACGTTCATTAGGTTTCATTATATAAGCAGGTCCTATTTAGCCTTTATATAATCAATACAGCGAAAGTGCTATGTGACCTTCACTGGGAAAACTGCGTTGACCAAGCACCAAGTGGTGAAACATTGTTCATCTCAGCCCAGGGAGTTCTCACTGTGCCGGCCTTTGCCTCTGCCTGTGCAGTTATGGATATAGCACAACATTCCAATTTGCACACAATGACTTTTCCTTTGTATGGGAAAAAAACCTAAGTACATATCTCTGAAACGCTTGTTCTTCAAGGATGGCAATATGCAGTAGTGTTCTATACGAGATTTAACTCTTCCCCCCAAATCCTTAACACACGTGTTCATTTGGTTTCGTTATGTATGCAGGTCCCATTTAGCCTTAATACAATCAATATGGTGAAAGTGCTGTGTGACCTTGTCCGGGAAACACTGTGTTGACCAAGCACCAAGTGGAGAAACCTTGTTCATCTCACCCCATGGAGTTCTCATTGTGCAGGCCTTTGCTCCTGTCTGCGCAGTTGAGCATATTTCATGGCATTCCATTTCGAGCACAGTGGCATTTCCCACGAATGGGTAAAGAAACCTAAGTACATATCTCTGAAATCCCGTGTTGGCAAAGGCTGGCAATGTGCAGAGGTGTTCAACTACGAGAGGTACCTCTTCCCCCCAAAGCTTTAACACAAACGTTCATTAGGTTTCGTTATGTAAGCAGCTCCCATTTAGCCTTAATATAATCAATATGGTGAAAGTGCTTTGTGACCTCTGGGAAACAATGCGTTGACAAGGCACCAAGAGATGAAACCTTGTTCACCTCACCCCAAGGAGTTCTCAGTGTGCAAGCCTGTGCTCCAGCCTGCACAGCTGAGCATAATTCACAGTATTCCATTTCAAGCACAATGACCTTTCTGATGAATGGGGAAAGAAACATAAGTACGTATCTCTGAAATCCAGTGTTGCCCAAGGCTGGCAACATGCAGTAGTGTTCAACTATGAGAGTTACCTCTTCCCCGTAAAGCCTTAAAACACACATTCATGAGGTTTCATTAACCTTAGGTCCCATTTAACCTTAATACAATCAATACGTGGAAAGTTCGATGTGACCTTGTCCGGGAAACACTGCGTTGACCAAGCACCAAGTGGAGAAACATTGTTCATCTCAGACCAAGGAGTTCTCACTGTGCCGTACTTTGCTCCTGCCTGCACAATTGACGATATAACAAAGCATTCCATTTCAAGCACAATGGCTTTTCCCCTGAATGGGAAAAGAAACCTAAGTATGTATCTCTGAAACCGTGTTGTCCAAGGCTGGCAATGTGCAGTAGTGTTCTACTATGAGAGGTAACTCTTCCCCGCAAAGCCTTAACACACACGTTCATTAGGTTTTGCTATGTAAGCAGGTCCCATTTAGCCTTAATACAATCAATGTGGTGAAAGTGCTTTGTCACCTTCTCAGGGAAACACTGCCTTGACCAAGCACCAAGTGTTGAAACCTTGTTCTTCTCACTCCAAGGAGTTCTCAGTGTGCCGGCCTGTGCTCCTGTCTGCACAGTTGAGCATATTTCACAGCATTCCACTTCGAGCACAATGGCCTTTCCCATGAATGGGGAAAGAAACCTAAGTACGTATCTCTGAAACCCCGTGTTGTCCAAGGCTGGTAATGTGCAGTAGTGCTCTACTGGGAGAGCTATCTCTTCCCCACAAAGCCTTAGCACACACATTCATTAGGTTACATTGTATAAGCAGGTCCCTTTTAGCCTTAATAAAATCAATATGGTCAAAGTCCTTTGTGACCTTCTCCGGGAAACACTGTGTTGACCAAACTCCAAGTGCTGAAAACTTGTTATTCTCACCCCAAGGAGCTCCCAGTGTGCCGGTCTGTGCTCCTGCCTGCACAGTTGAGCATATTTCACAGCATTCCACTTCGAGCACAATGGCCTTTCCCATGAATGGGGAAAGAAACCTAAGTACGTATCTCTGATATCCCGTGTTGTCCAAGGCTGGCAACGTGCAGCAGTGTTCAACTATGAGAGTTATCTCTTCCCCGTAAAGCCTTGAAACACATGTTCCTGAGGTTTCATTATATATGCAGGTCCCATTAACCTTAATACAATCAATACGGGGAAATTTTGATGTGACCTTCACTGGGAAACACTGTGATGACCAAGCACCAAGTGGTGAAACATTGTTCATCTCAGCCCAGGGAGTTCTCACTGTGCGGTCCTTTGCCTCTGCCTGCGCAGTTATAGATATAGCACAGCTTTCCACTTTGAGCACAATAGCTTTGCCCATGTACAGGGAAACAAACCTAAGTATGTATCTCTGAAATCCTGTGTTGTTCAAGGCTGGCAACTTGCAGTAATTTTCAACTACTAGAATGAACTCTTCCTGCAAAGCCCTAAAGCACAAGTTCATTAGGTTTCATTATATTAGCAGGTCCCATTTAGCCTTAATACAATCAATACGGCGAAAGTGCTATGTGACCTCACCGGGAAACACTGTGTTGACCAAGCACCAAGTGGTGAAACATTGTTCATCTTAGCCAAGGGAGTTCTCACTGTGCCGGCCTTTGCCTCTGCCTGCACAGTTATCGATATAGCACAGCTTTCCACTTTGCACACAATGGCTTTGCCAATGTATGGGGAAACAAACCTAAGTATGTATCTCTGAAACCCCATTTTCTTCAAGGCTGGCAATGTGCAGGCGTGTTCTCCTACAAGAGTTAACTCTTCCCCCCAAAGTCTTAACACACACGTTCATTAGGTTTCGTTATGTAAGCAGGTCCCTTTTAGCCTTAATACAATCAATACGGCGAAATTGCTATGTGAGGTTCTCTGGGAAACACTGCGTTGACCAAGCACTAAGTGGTGAATTCTGGTTCATCTCAACCCAGGGAGTTCCCAGTGTGCCGGCATTTGCTCCTGCCTGCACAATTGTGCATATAACACAGCATTCCATTTCAAGCACAATGGCTTTTCCCATGAATGTGGAAAGAAATCTAAGTACATATCTCTGAAACCCACATTGTCCAAGGCTAGCAATGTGCAGTAGTGTTCTACTATAGGTGGTAACTCTTCCCCACCAAGCCTTAACACACACAGTCATTAGTTTTCGTTAGTAAGCAGGTCCCATTTAGCCTTAATGCAATCAATATGTTGAAAGGGCTTTGTGACCTTCTCTGGGGAACACTGTATTGACAGAGCACCAACTGTGAATCCTTGTTCATCTCAGCCCAGGGAGTTCTCAGTCTCCCGGCATTTGCTCCGGCCTGCACAATTGAGGATATAACACAGCTTTCCATTTCGAGCACAATTGATTTTCACATGAATGGGGAAAGAAACCTAAGTACGCATTTCTGAAATCCCATGTTGTCCAAGGCTGGCAACGTGCAGTAGTGTTCAACTATGAGAGTTACCTCTTCCCCAAAAAGCATTAAAATACACGTCCATTAGGTTTCATTATATAATCAGGTCCCTTTTAGCCTTAATACAATCAATACAGCGAAAGTGCTATGTGACCATCACCGGGAAACACTGCATTGACCAAGAACCAAGTGGGGAAACATTGTTCATCTCAACCCAGGGAGTTCTCACTTGGCTGGCATTTGCGTCTACCTGCGCAGTTATGGATATAGCACAGCTTTCCACTTTGCGAACCATGGCTTTGCCCATGTACAGGGAAACAAACCTAAGCATGTATCTCTGAAAGCACGTGCTGTTCAAGGGTGGCAACGTGCAGTACTTTTCAACTATGAGAACTAACTCTTCCCCGCAAAGCCTTAAAACACACATTCAATAGCTTTCATTATATAATCAGGTCCCATTTACCCTTAATACAATCAATATGGCAAAATTGCTATGTGAGGTTCTCCAGGAAAAATGGCATTTTCCAAGCACCAAGTGGTAAATCCTTATTCATCTCAGCTAAGGGAATCTCAGTTTGCCAGACTTTGCTCCTGCCTACTCAATTGAGGACATAACACAGCATTCCATTTTGAGCACAATGGCTTTTCCCATGAATGGGGAAAGAAACCTAAGTACGTATCCCTGAAATCCCATGTTGTCCAAAGCTGGCAATTTGCAGCGGTGTTCAACTAAGTGAGTAACTTCTTTCCCGCAAACCCTTAACACACACGTTCATTGGGTTTCATTATATAAGCAGGTCCCATTTAGCTTTAATACAATCAGTATGGCGAAAGTACTATGTGACCTCCTCTAGACCACACTGTGTGACCAAGCACCAAGTGGTGAAACCTTGTTCCTCTCATCCCGGCATTCCTCAATATGCCCTCTTTGCCTCTGCCCACACAGGTATGAATATAGCACAGCATTCCACTTTGCACACAATGGCTTTTCCCATTTATGGGGAAACAAACCTAAGTACATATCTCTGAAAGCCGTGTTTTCCAAGGCTGCCAATGTGCAGTAGTGTTCTACTACAAGTGTTAAATCTTCCCCCCAAAGCCTTAACACAAACATTCATTAGGTTTCATTATATAAGCAGGTCCCATTTAGCCTTAATACAATCAATACAGTGAAAGTGCTGTGTGACCTTGTCTGGGAGACACTGCATTGACCAAGCACCAAAAGGTGAAATCTTGTTCATCTCAGCCCAAGGAGTTCTCAGTGTGCTGGCCTGTGCTCCTGCCTGCTCAGTTGAGCATGTTTCACAGCATTCCATTTCAAGCACAGTGGCTTTTTCCATGAATGGGTAAAGAAACCTAAGTATGTATCTCTGCAATCCCGTGTTACCAAAGCATGGCAACGTGTAGTAGTGTTCAACAATGAGAGTTACCTCTTCCCCGCAAAGCCTTAACACTCACGTTCATTAGGTTTCATTATATAAGCAGGACCCATTTAACCTTAATACAATCAATACGGCAAAAGTGCTATGTGACCTTCACTGGGAAACACTGCATTGAACAAGCACCAAGTGGTGAAACATTGTTCATCTCAGCCCAGGCATTTATCACTGTACCGGCCTTTGTCTCTGCCTGCCAATTATGAATATAGCACAGCTTTCCACTTTGCGCACAATGGCTTTGCCATGTACGGGGAAAAAACCTAAGTACATATCTCTGAAACCCTCGGTATCCAAGGCTAGCAATGTGCAGTAGTGTTCTAGATGAGAGCTAACTCTTCCCCCCAAAGCCTTAACACACACGTTCATTAGGTTTTGTTGTGTAAGCAGATCCCATTTAGCCTTAATACAATCAATATGGTGAAAGTGCTGTGTGACCTTGTCTGGGAAACTCTGCATTGACCAAGCACCAAGAGGTGAATCCTTGTTCTTCTCACCACAAGGAGTTTTCATGGTGCAGGTCTTTGCTCCTGCCTGCACATTTGAGCATATTTCACGGCATTCCACTTCGAGCACAATGGCATTTCCCATGAATGAGGAAAGAAACCTAAGTATGTATTCCTCAAAATCCCATGTTGTCCAAGGCCTACAACGTACAGTAGTGTTCAACCAGGATAGCTACCTCTTCCCCGAAACGCCTTAACACAATCGTTCATTAGGTTTCATTATATAAGCAGGTTCCATTTAGCCTTAATACAATCAATATGGCGAAAGTGCTATGTGACCTCCTCCGTACCACACTCTGTGACCAAGCTCCAAGGGGTGAAACCTTGTTCCTCTCAGCCCAGGCATTTCTCAGTGTGCCCTCTTTCCTCTGCCCACGCAGTTATGGATATAGCGCAGCATTCCACTTTGCACACAATGGCTTTTCCCATGAATGGGGAAAGAAAGCTAAGTACATATCTCTGAAACCCGTGTTTTCCAAGGCTGGCAATGTGCAGGAGTGTACTACTATAGGTGGTAAATCTTCCCAGCTAACACTTAACACACACGGTCATTAGGTTTCGTTATGTAAGCAGGTCCCATTTAGCCTTAATACAATCAATATGTTGAAAGGGCTTTGTGACCTTCCCCGGGAAACACTGCGTTGACCAATCACCAACTGGTGGATCCTTGTTCATCCCAGCCCATGAAGTTCTCAGTGTGCAGGCCTTTGCTCCTGCCTGCGCAGTTGAGCATATTTCACAGCATTCCATTTCGAGCACAGTGGCTTTTCCCATGAATTGGTAAAGAAACCTGAGTATGTATTGCTGAAATCCCGTGTTGCCCAAGGCTGGCAACGTGCAGTGGTGTTCAACTATGACAGTTACCTCTTTCCCGCAAAGCCTTAACACACCCGTTCATTAGGTTTCATTATATAAGCAGGACCCATTTTGCCTTAATACAATCAATACGGCGAAAGTGCTATGTGACCTTCACTGGGAAACACTGCATTGACCAAGCACCAAGTGGTGAAACATTGTTCATCTCAGCCCACGGATTTCTCACTGTGCTGGACTTTGCCTCTGCCTGCACAGTTATGCATATAGCACAGCTTTCCACTTTGCGCACAATGGCTTTGCCCATGTACGGGGAAATAACCTAAGTACATATCTCTGAAACCCATGTTGTCCAAGCCTGGCAATGTCCAGTAGTGTTCTACTATGAGAGTTAACTCTTCCCCCCACAGCATTAACACACACGTTCATTAGGTCTTGTTGTGTGAGCAGGTCCCATTTAGTCTTAATACAAACAATTCGGTGAAAGTGCTGTGTGACCTTGTCCGGGAACCTCTGCATTGACCAAGCACCAAGAGGTAAAAGCTTGTTCAACTCACCCCAAGGAGTTTGCATTGTGCAGGACTTTGCTCCTGCTTGCACAGTTGAACATATTTCTTGGCATTCCACTTCTAGCACAATGGCATTTCCCATGAATGAGGAAAGAATCCTAAGTACGTATCCCTGAAATCCCGTGTTGTCCAATCTGACAACGTGCCGTAGTGTTCAACTAGGAGAGTTACCTCTTCCCTGCAAAGCCTTAACACAATTGTTCATTAAGTTTCATTATATAAGCAGTTTCCATTTAGCCTTAATACAATCAATAAGGCGAAAGTGCTATGTGACCTCCTCCGGACCACACTGTGTTGACCAATACCAAGTGGTGAAATCTTGTTCTTCTCAGCCCAGGCATTTCTCATTGTGCCCTCTTTGCCTATGCCCATGCCTTATGTATATAGCGCAGCATTCCACTTAGCGCACAATGGCTTTTCCCTTGTATGGGGAAAAAACCTAAGTATGTATCTCTGAAACCCCGCGTTGTCCAAGGCTGGAAATGTGCAGTACTTTTCAACTATGAGAATTAACTCTTCCATGCAAAGCCTTAAAACACACGGTCATTAGCTTTCATTATATAAACAGGTCCCATTTACCCTTAATAAAATCAATAAGGTGAAAATGCTATGTGAGGTTCTCTGGGAAACACTGCGTTGACCAAGCACCAAGTGGTGAATCCTTGTTCATCTCAGCCCAGGGAGTTCTCAGTTTGCTGGCCTTTGCTCCTGCATTCGCAATGGAGGATATAACACAGCATTCCATTTTGAGCACAATGGCTTTTCCCATGAATGGGTAAATAAACCTAAGTACATATTTCTGAAACCTGTGTTTTCCAAGGCTGCCAATGTGCAGTAGTGTTCTACTATGAGTGGTAACACTTCCCCGCCAAGTTTAGCACACACGTTCATTAGGTTTCGTTATGTAAGCAGGTCCCATTTAGCCTTAATACAATCAATACGGTGAAAGGGCTTTGTGAACTTCTCCAGGAAACGCTGCATTGACCAGGCACCAAGTGATGAATCCTTGTTCATCTCAGCCCAGGGAGTTCTCAGTATGCCAGCCTTTGATCTTGCCTGCGCAATTGAGGATATAACACAGCATTCCATTTCGAGCAGAATGGTATTCCCATGAATGGGGAAAGAAACCTAAGTATGTATCTCTGAAATCCCATGTTGCCCAAGGCTGGCAACGTGCAGTAGTGTTCTACTACAAGAGGTAACTCTTCCCGGGAAAGCCATAACACACACGTTCATTAGCTTTCGTTATGTAAGCAGGTCCCATTTAGCCTTAATACAATAAATATGTTGAAACTGCTTTGCGACCTTCACTGGGAAACACTGCGTTGTCCAATAACCAAGTGGTGAAACATTGTTCATCTCAGCCCAGGGTGTTCTCACTTGGCTGGGCTTTGCCTCTGCCTGTGCAGTTATGGATATAGCACAGTTTCCACTTTGCACTCAATGACTTTGCCCATGTACGGGGAAACAAAAGTAAGTATGTATCTCTGATACCCGGTGTTGTTCAAGGCTGGCAACGTGTAGTACTTTTCAACTACGAGAACTAACTCTTCCCTGCTAAGCCTTAAAACACAAGTTCATTAGCTTTCATTATATAATCAGATCCCATTTAGCCTTGTTGTTGTTGTTGTTAGGTGCCAATATGGCATAATTGCTATGTGAGGTTATCTGGGAAATACTGCGTTGACCAAGCAACTTCGCTATATCCTCAACTGAACAGGCAGGAGCAAAGGCGGGCACACTGTGAAATACCTGGGCTGAGGTGAACAAGGTTTCACCACTTGCTGCTTGGTCAACACAGTGTTTCCGGGAGAAGCTCACATAGCACTTTCATGATACTGATTGTATTAGGACTAAATGGCTTCTGCTTATATAATGATACCTAATGAACCTGTGTGTTAATGCTTTGCGGGTATGAGTGAACTCTCCTAGTTGAACACTACTGCATGTTGCCAGCCTGGGACAACTCGGGGTTTCAGAGATACATACTTGGGCTTTTTTTTGCCCTAAGCGGGAAAAGCCATTGTATGCCAAGCTGAGAGTCGGTGTATTGATGCACTGAACAAGGAGGAGAGATGGCTTTCTGCCTGAAGACTTTCTGCACAGAGTGTAGCAGGATTTCCCCATCATTGGCATGCTCATCATGGGGATTCACTCAAAGTGTCTGACACCCCTTTTCCCCATTTAGTTCAATGGGGATAAAGCATATAGTGAATCAGATTATAACGCAAAAACTAAAGAAGATGTGTTGAAGGGAATTGTGAGGAACACTTGTTTCTCAAAGGGGAATGTAGTGTGCACTTGCCATCCCTGTCCAACACAATGTTTGAGAGATACATACTTAGGATTCTTTCCCCATACATGTGAAAAGAAATTGTGCACAGTGCAGAATGCTGCACTATATCCTCAACTGCACAGGCAGGAGCAAAGTGTGCCACACTGAGAACTCCCTGGGCTGAGAAGAACAAGGTTTCACCACTTGCTGCTTGGCCAACGCTGTGTTTCCCGGAGAAGCTCACATAGCACTTGCACCATACTGATTGCATTAGGGCTAAATGGCATCTGCTTATGTAATGAAACCTAATGAGCCTGTGTGTTTAGGCTTTGCGGGAAGAGTGAACTCTCCTAGTTGAACATTACTGCACGGGGCCAGCCTTGGACAGCACAGGGTTTCAGAGATACATACTTAGGTTTCTTTCCCCATACATGGGAAAAGCCATTGTGCACAATGCGGAAGGCTGCACTATATCCTCAAGTTCACAGGCTGGAGCAAAGGCCGGCACACTGAGAAATCCCTGGGCTGAGATGAACGAGGTTTCTCCTCTTGCTGCTTGGTCAACGCAGTGTTTTCTGGAGAAGCTCACAGAGCACTTTTGCTGTATTGATTGTATTAGTGCTAAATGGCTTCTGCTTATATAATGAAACCTAATGATCCTGTGTGTTTAGGCTTTGCAGGGAAGAGTGAACTCTCATAGTTGAACTCTCTGCACATTGCCAGCCTTGCACAACACGGGGTTTCAGAGATACATAATTGTGCTTTTTTCACCTAAGGCCGGAATAGCCATTGTATATCAAGCTGAGAGTCGGTGTATTCATGCAGTGAACATGGAGGAGAGAACGCTTTCTGCCTGAAGACTTTCTGCACATAGTGTAGCACGATTTCCCCATCATTGGCATGCTCATCACAGGGATTCACTCAAAGTGTCTGACACCCCTTTTCCCCATTTAGTTCAATGGGGATAAAGCATATAGTTAATCTGTTTGTGACCCAAAATCTAAAGAAGATGTGTTGAAGGGAGTTTTGAGGAACAGTTTTGTCTGAAGGGGAACGTTTTGTTAACTTTCCAGGCTTGTTCAACACAGAGTTTGAGAGATACGTACTAGGTTTCTTTCCCCATACATCAGAGAAGCCATTGTGCATAAGGTGGAATGCTGCGCTCTATCATCAACTGCGCTGGCAGGAGCAAAGGCCGGCACACTGAGACCTCCCTTGGTGAGAAGAACAAGTTTTCACCACTTGCTGCTTGGTCAACGCTGTGTTTCCCAGAGAATCTCACATAGCACTTTCGACATACTGATTGTATTAGGGCTAAATGGATTCTGCTTATATAATGAAACCTAATGAACCTGAGTTTTAAGGCTTTGCGTTGAAGCGTGAACTCTCGTAGTTGAACACTACTGCACGTTGCCAGCCTTGGACAATACAGGGTTTCAGAGATTCATACATAGGTTTCTTTCCCCATACATGGGAAAAGCCAGTGTGTGCAATGCAGAATGCAGTGCTATATCCTCAACTGTGCAGGCAGGAGCAAAGGCGGGAACACTATGAAATCCCTGGGCTGAAATGAACCAGGTTTCACCACTTGCTGCTTGGTCAACGCAGTGTTTCCCGGAGAAGCTCACATAGCACTTTCACCCTATTGATTGTATTAGGGCTAAATGGCTTCTGCTTATCCAATGAAACACAATGAACATCTGTGTTACAGCTTTGTAGGGAAGAGGAAACTCTCCTAGTTCTACGCTACTGCACGTTGCCAGCCTTGGACAGCACGGGATTTCAGAGATACATAATTGTGCTTTTTTCACCTAAAGCGGGAAAAGCCATTGTATGCCAAGCTGAGAGTCAGTGTATTCATGCACTGAACATGGAGGAGAGATGGCTTTCTGCCTGAAGACTTTCTGCACAGAGTATAGCAGGATTTCCCCATCATTGGCATGCTCATCACAGGGATTCACTCAAAGAGTCTGACACCCCTTTTCCCCATTTATTTCAATGGGACTAAAGCATATATTGAATCTGATTGTAACCCAAAAATCGAAAGAAGAGGTGTTGAAGGGAGTTTTGAGGAACAGTTTTTTTTCACAAATGGGAATGTTGTGTGAACTTGCCAGCCTTGTCCAACATAGGATTTGAGAGATACGTACTTAGGTTTCTTTCCCCATACATGGGAGAAGCCATTGTGCACAGAGTGGAATGCTGCGTTCTATCATCAACTGCACTGGAAGGAGCAAAGGCCAGCACACTGAGAACTCCCTGGGCTGAGAAGAACAAGGTTTCACCACTTGCTTCTTGGTCAACGCTGTGTTTCCCAGAGAAGCTCACATAGCACTTTGGCCATACTGATTGTATTAAGGCTAAATGGATTCTGCTTATATAATGAAACCTAATGAACCTGAGTTTTAAGGCTTTGCGTTGAAGCGTGAACTCTCGTAGTTGAACACTACTGCACATTGCCAGCCTTGGACAACACAGGGTTTCAGAGATACATACATAGGTTTCTTTCCCCATACATGGGAAAAGCCAGTGTGTGCAATGCAGAATGCAGTGCTATATCCTCAACTGCACAGGCAGGAGCAAAGGAGGGAACACTATGAAATCCCTGGGCTGAAGTGAACCAGGTTTCACCACTTGCTGTATGGTCAATGCAGTGTTTCCCGGAGAAGCTCACATAGCACTTTCACCCTATTGATTGTATTAGGGCTAAATGGCTTCTGCTTATCCAATGAAACACAATGAACATCTGTGTTCCGGCTTTGTAGGGAAGAGAAAACTCTCCTAGGTCTACACTACTGCATGTTTCCAGCCTTGGACAGCACCGGATTTCAGAGATACATAATTGTGCTTTTTTCACCTAAAGCGGGAAAAGTCATTGTATGCCAAGCTGAGAGTCGGTGTATTCATGCACTGAACATGGAGGAGAGATGGCTTTCTGCCTGAAGACTTTCTGCACAGAGTATAGCAGGATTTCCCCATCATTGGCATGCTCATCACAGGGATTCACTCAAAGAGTCTGACACCCCTTTTCCCCATTTATTTCAATGGGACTAAAGCGTATATTGAATCTGATTGTAACCCAAAAATCGAAAGAAGAGGTGTTGAAGGGAGTTTTGAGGAACAGTTTTTTTCACAAAGGGGAAAGTATTGTGAACTTTCCAGGCTTTTCCAACACATGGTTTGAGAGACACATACTTATGTTTCTTTCCTCATTCATGGGAGAAGCCATTGTGCACAAAGTGGAATGCTGCACTTTATCATCAACTGCACTGGCTGGATCAAAAGCCAGCACACTGAGACCTCCCTTGGCTGAGAAGAAGAAGGTTTCACCACTTGCTGCTTGGTCAATGCTGTGTTTCCCAGAGAAGCTCACAGAGTAATGTAGCCATAGTGATTGTATTTCGGTTAATGGATTCTGCTTAT
This sequence comes from Pedetes capensis, assembly GCA_007922755.1. Lineage (NCBI taxonomy): Eukaryota > Metazoa > Chordata > Mammalia > Rodentia > Pedetidae > Pedetes > Pedetes capensis. Next base: position 18,816 of record VMDO01024273.1, read on the forward strand.
ATAAAGAAAACTAATGAACCCGTGTGGTAAGACATTGCAGGGAAGAGTGAACTCTCATAGTTGAACATTACTGCACGTTGCCAGCCTTGGACAAAACAGGGTTTCAGAGAAACATACTTAGGTTTCATTCCACATACATGGGAAAAGCCACTGTGTGCAACACAGAATGCTGAGCTATATCCTCAACTGTGCAGGCAGGAGCAAATCAGTCACACTGAGAAATCCCTGGGCTGAGATGAACAAGGTTTCACCACTTGCTGCTTGGTCAACGCAGTGTTTCCTGGGGAAGTTCACATAACACTTTTGCCGTATTGATTGTATTAGGGCTAAATGGCTTCCTCTTATATAATGAAACCTAATGAACCCGTGTGTTAAGGCTTTGTGGGAGAATGAACTCTCCTAGTTGAACACTACTGCACTTGCCAGCTTTGGACAACACGGGGTTTCAGAGATACATATTTAGGTTTCTTTCCCCATACATGGGAAAATCCATTACGCACAACGTGGAATGCTGCGATAATCCTCACCTGCACAGGCAGGAGGAAATGCGGGCAAATTGAGAAATCCCTGGGCAGAGATGAACAAGGTTTCACCACTTGCTGCTTGGTCAACGAGTGTTTCCGGGGGAAGCTCACATAGCACTTTCGCCGTAGAGATTGTATCAGGGCTAAATGGATTCGGCTTATATAATGAAACCTAACGAAACTGTGTGTTAAGGCGCTGTTGGAAGAGTGAACTCTCGTAGTTGAACACTACTGCACTTGCCATCTTTGGACATCATGGGGTTTCAGAGATACAAACTTAGATTTCTGTCCCCATAAATGGGAAAATCCATTGTGCACAACACACAATGCTGGGCTATACCCTCAACTGCGCAGGCAGGAACAGAGGCGGGCAATCTGAGAAATCTCTGGGCTGAAATGAACAAGGATTCACCACTTGGTCCTTGGTCAACGCAGTGTTTCCCAGAGAAGCTCACATAGCTCTTTCACTATCTTGATTGTATTAGGGCTAAATGAAACCTGCTTATATAATGAAAGCTAACGAATCTGTGTGTTAAGGCTTTGCGGCAAAGAGTGAACTCCCATAGTTGACGACTACTGCATGTTGCCAGCCATGGACAACACAGGGGTTCAGAGATACAAACGTAGGTTTCTTCCCCATACATGTGAAAAGCAACTGTGTGCAATGCATAATGCTGCGCTACATCCTCAACTGCCCAGGCAGGAGCAAATGTGGGAAAATTGAGAAAACCCTGTGCAGAGATGAACAAGGTTTCACCCCATGCTGTTTGGTCAACGCTGTGCTTCCCAGTGAAGCTCACATACCACTTTCGCCATACTGATAGTATTAGGGGAAATGGATTCTGCTTATATAATGAAACTTAATGAACCTGTGTGTTAAGGCATTGTGGGAAGAGGGAACTCTCATAGTTGAGCACTACTGCACGTTGCCAGCCGTGGACAACACGGGGTTTCAGAGATACATACTTAGATTTCTTTCCCCATACCTGACAAAAGCCACTGTGCACAACACAGAATACTGGGCTATACCTTCATCTGCTCAGTCAGGAGCAAATGCGGGCACACTGAGTTACCTCTGGGCTGAAATGAACAAGGTTTCACCACTTGCTGCATGTTCAACGCAGTGTTTTCCAGGGAAGCTCACATAGCATTTTCACCATACTGATGGTATTAGTGATAAATGGGATCTGCTTATATAATGAAACCTAATGAACCTGTGTGTTAAGGCGTTGTGGGGAAGAGTGAACTCTCTTAGTTGAACACTCCTGCACATTGCCAGCCTTGGACAACAAGGGGTTTCAGAGATACATTCTTGTGCTTTTTTCGCCTAAAGCAGGAAAAGACATTGTCCACCACCTGGGAGTCGCTGTCCTCCAAACAGTGAAATGCGGGAGTGAAGGTTTTCCGCCTGAAGATTTTCTGCACAGACTGTAGCAGGACTATCACTGCATTGGCCCGGTCATCACAGGGATTCACTCAAAGTGTCTGACACACCTTTTCCCCATTCAGTTCAATGGGGATAAAGCATAAAGGGAGTCTGTTTGTAAAGCAAAAACTAGAGATGATGTGTTGAAGGGACTGGTTGGAACATTGTTAATCAAAGGGGAATGCTGGGTGAACTTGCCAGGCTTTGTCAACACAGGGTTTCAGTGATACATTAAAAGCTTTCTTTCCCCGAACATGGGAGAAGATGTTGTGCGCAAAGTGGAGTGCTGCATTATATCCATACATGTGCCTGAAGGAGCAAAGGCTGGCAAAGTGAGAACTCTCTGGGCAGAGATGAAGAAGGTTTCACCACGTGGTTCTTGGTCAATGCAGCATTTCACGGAGAAGGTGCGATAGCACTTTTCTAGTAATGATTGTATTAAGGCGAAAAGGCACCTGCTTCTATAATGAAACCTAATGAACGTGTATGTTAGGGCTTTGTTGTGAACAGTCAACTCTCATAGTTGAACCCTAATGCATGTTGCCAGCCTTGGACAACATGGGGTTTCAGAGATACATTCTTGTGCTTTTTTTCCTCCTAAAGTGGGAAAAGCCATTGCACACCGAGATGGGCGGCGCTGGCCTCCAAACATGCAATGCAGGAGTGAAGGTGTTCTGCCTGAAGAATTTCTGCACAGAGTGTAGCAGGATTATCGCCACATTGGCTCGGTCATCACAGGGTTTCATTCAAAGTGTCTGACACACCTTTCCCCATTCAGTTCAAAGGGGATAAAGCTTAAAGCGAGTATGTTTGTAAAGCAAAAACTAGAGATGACGTGTTGAACCAGCTTGTGAGGAACACTTATTAATCAAAGGGGAATTGTGTGTGAACTTGCCAGGCTTTGTCAACACAGGGTTACAATGAAACATACTTAGATTTCTTTCACCGCACATGGGAAAAGCCATTGTGCGCAAAGGGGAGTGCTGCGCTATATCCATACCTGCCCCAGGAGGAGCAAAGTCCGGCACACTGAGGACTCCCTGGGCTGAGATGAACAAGGTTTCACCACTTGGTGCTAGGTCAATGCAGCGATTCACGCAGAAGGTGCGTTAGCACTTTCCCAGTTTTTATTGTATTGAGGCGAAAAGACACCTGCTTCTATAATGAAACCTAACAGACGTGTATGTTAGGGCTTTGTTGGGAAGAGTCATCTCTCGTAGTTGAAGCCTAATGCACGTTGCCAGCCTTGGACAACACGGGGTTTCAGAGGTACATTCTTCTCCATTTTTTTGCCTAAAGTGGGAAAAGCCAATGTACGCCAAGCAGGGAGTCGCTGCCTCCAAACACTGCAATGCAGGGGTGAAGGTTTTCTGACTGAAGACTTTCTGCACAGACTGTAGCAGGATTATCACCGCACTGGCCTGCTCATCACAGGGATTCACTCAAAGTGTCTGGCACAACTTTTACCCATTCCGTTCAATGGGGAAAAAGCGTAAAGCCAGTCTGTTTAAAAGCAAAAACTAGAGACGACTTGTTGAAGGGGCTTGTGAGGAACACTTGTTAATCAAAGGGAAGTGTGTGTGAACTTGCCAGGATTTGTCAAGACAGGGATTCAGTGAAACATAATTAGGTATCTTTCCCTGCACATGGGAAAACCCATTGTGTGCAAAGTGGAGTGCTGAGCTATATCCATACCTGCCCCAGCAGGAGCAAAGGCCGGCACACTGAGAACTCCCTGGGCAGAGATGACCAAGGTTTCACCACTTGGTGCTTGGTCAACGCAATGTTTCATGGAGAAGGTCCCAGAGCACTTTCCCAGTATTGATTGTACTAAGGCGAAATGGCACCTGCTTCTATAATGAAACCTAATGAATGTGTATGTTGGGGTTTTGTTGGGAAGAGTTAACACTTGTAGTTCATCCGTAATGCACTTTGCCCTCCTTGGACAACACGGGGTTTCAGAGATACATTCTTGTGCTTTTTTTGCCTAAAGTGGGAAAAGACATTGTACTCCAAGATGGGAGTCGCTGGCCTCCAAACACTGCAATGCAGGGGTGAAGGTGTTCTGCCTGAAGACTTTCTGCACAGACTGTAGCAGGATTGTCGCCGCATTGGCCCGCTCATCACAGGGATTCACTCAAAGTGCCTGACACACCTTTTCCCCATTCAGTTCAATGGGGATAAAGCGTAAAGGGAGTCTGTTAGTAAAGCAAAAACTAGAGATGATGTGTTGAAGTGGCTTGTGAGGAACAATTGTTAATGAAAGGGGAAGTGTGTGTCAACTTGCCAGGCTTTGTCAACACAGGGTTTCAGTGATACATAAAAGCTTTCTTTCCCCCCACATGGAAGAAGCAATTGTGCACACAGTGGGGTGCCACGCTATATCCATACTTGCCCCAGCAGGAGCAAAGGCCGGCACACTGAGAACGTCCTGGGCAGAGATGAACATGGTTTCACCACTTGGTGCTTGGTCAACACAGCATTTCACGGAGAAGGTCCCATAGCCCTTTGCCGGTATTGATTGTACTAAGGCGAAATGGCACCTGCTTCTATAATGAAACCTAATGAACGTTTATGTTAGGGCTTTGTTGAGAAGACTCACCTCTCGTAGTTGAACAATCCTGCACGTTGCCAGCCTTGGACAACACTGGGTTTCAGAAATACACTGTTGTGCTCTTTTTCGCCTAAAGCGGGAAAGGCCATTGTACACCGAGCTGGGAGTCGCTGTCCTCCAAACCCTGCAATGCAGGGGTGAAGGTTTTCTCCCTGAAGACATTCTGCAAGGACTGTAGCAGGATTATCGCCGCATTGGCCCGCTCATCACAGGGATTCACTCAAAGTGTCTAACACACCTTCTCCCCATTCAGTTCAATGGGGAGAAAGCGTAAAGTGAGTCTGTTTGTAAAGCAAAAACTAGAGATGATGTTTGAAGGGGCTTCTGAGGAACACTTGTTAATCAAAGGGGAAGGCTGTGTGAACTTGCCAGGCTTTGTCAACACAGGGTTTCAGTGATACATAATAAGCTTTCTTTCCCCGCGCATAGGAGAACCCTTTGTGCGCAAGGTGGAGTGCTGCATTATATCCATACCTGCGCCTGCAGGACCAAAGTCCAGCAAAGTGAGAATTCTCTGGGCAGAGATGAACAAGGTTTCACCACTTGGTGCTTGGTCAACAGAGATTTCCCGGAGAAGGTGCGATAGCACCTTCCCAGTATTGATTGTAATAAGGCGAAATGGCACCTTCTTATATAATGAAACCTAATGGACGTGTATGTTAGGGATTTGTTGGGAAGAGTTACCTCTCCTAGTTGAACACTCCTGCACGTTGCCAGCCTTGGATAATATGGGGCTTTAGAGATACATTCTTGTGCTTTTTTTTTGCCTAAAGCGGGAAAAGCCATTGTTGCGGAGCTGGGAGTCGCTAGCCTCCAAATCCTGCAATGCAGTTGTGAAGGTGTTCTGCCTGAAGACTTTCTGCACAGACTGTAGTAGGATTATGACCGCACTGGCACGCTCATCACAGGGATTCACTCAAAGTGTCTAGCACACCTTTCCCCATTCCGTTCAATGGGGATGAAGAGTAAAGCGAGTCTGTTTGTAAAGAAAAACTTGAGATGATGTGTTGAAGTGGCTTGTGAGGAACCATTGTTAATGAAAGGGGAAGTGTGTGTGAACTTGCCAGGCTTTGTCAACACAGGGTTCCAGTGATACATATTAAGATTTCTTTCCCCGCACATGGGAGAAGCCATTGTGCACAAAGTGGTGTGCTGCATTATATCCATACCAGAGACTGCAGGAGCAAAGGCCAGCAAAGTGAAAATTCCCTGAGCAGAGGTGAACAACATTTCACCATTTGGTGCTTGTTCATCCAGCTTTCCTGAAAAAGGTCCCATAGCATATTCCCAGTATTGATTGTAATAAGGCGAAATGGCACCTTCTTATATAATGAAACCTAATGAACGCGTATGTTAGGGCTTTGTTGGGAAGAGTTACCTCTCGTAGTTGAACACACCTGCACATTGCCAGCTTTGGACAACATGGGGTTTCAGAGATACATTCTTGTGCTTTTTTTCGCCTAAAGCGGGTAAAGCCATTGTACGCCCAGCTGGAGTCGCTGGACGCCAAACAATACAATGCAGGGGTGAATCTTTTCTGGCTGAAGACTTACTGCACAGAGTGTAGCAGGATTATGGCCGGATTTTCCCGCTCATCACAGGGAGTCACTCAAAGTGTATGACACATCTTTTCCCCATTCAGTTCAATGGGGATAAAGCGTATAGCGAGTCTGTTGGTAAAGCCAAAACTAGAGATGATGTGTTGAAGGGACTTGTGTGGAACACTTGTTAATCAAAGGGGAAGGCTGTGTGTACTTGCCAGGCTTTGTCAACCGAAGGTTTCATTGATGCCTAATAAGCTTTCTTTCCCCGCACATGGAAAAAGCCATTGTGTGCAAAGGGGAGTGCTGCATTATATCCATACCTGCGCCTGCTGGAAGAAAGGCTGGCACAGTGAAAACTCTGTGGGCTGAGATGAACAAGGATTCATCACTTGGTGCTGGGTTAACGCGGTGTTTCACAGAGAAGGTCCCACAGCACTTTCCCAGTATTGATTGTAGCATGGCGAAATGGCACCTGCTTCTGTATTGAAACCTATTGAAAGTGTAGGTTAGGGCTTTGTTGGCAAGAGTCAACTGGCGTAGTCGAATGCGAATGCACGTTACCAGCCTTGGACAACACGGGGTTTCAGAGATACATTCTTGTGCTTTTTTTCGCCTAAAGCGTGTAAAGCCATTGTACATCCAGCTGGAGTCGCTGGACTCCAAACACTACAATGCAGGGGTGAATGTTTTCTCCCTGAAGACATTCTGCACAGTGTAGCAGGATTATGGCCGCACTGGCCCGCTCACCACAGGGATTCACTCAAAGTGTCTAACACACCTTCTCCCCATTCAGTTCAAAGGGAATAAAGCTTAAAGCGAGTCTGTTGGTAAAGCCAAAACTAGAGATGATGTGTTGAAGGGACTTGTGTGGAACACTTGTTAATCAAAGGGGAAGGCTGTGTGAAATTGCAAGGCTTTGTCAACACAGGGTTTCAGTGATACATAATAAGCTTTCTTTCCCCGCGCATGGGAGAACCCTTTGTGCGCAAAGTGGAGTGCTGCATTATATCCATACCTGCGCCTTCAGGAACAAAGTCCGCAAAGTGAGAACTCTCTGGGCAGAGATGAAGAAGGTTTCACCACTTGGTGCTTGTTCAACAGAGATTTCCCGGAGAAGGTGGGATAGCACTTTCCCAGTATTGATTGTAGCATGGCGAAATGGCACCTGCTTCTATATTGAAACCTATTGAACGTGTAGGTTAGGACTATGTTGGCAAGAGTCAACTGGCGTAGTTGAATGCGAATGCACGTTACCAGCCTTGGACAATACGGGGTTTCAGAGATACATTCTTGTGCTTTTTTTCGCCTAAAGCGGGTAAAGCCATTGTACACCCAGCTGGAGTCGCTGGACTCCAAACTCTATAATGCAGGGGTGAATCTTTTCTGGCTGAAGACTTTCTGCACAGAGTGTAGCAGGATTATGGCCGCATATTCCCGCTCATCACAGGGAGTCACTCAAAGTGTATGACACATCTTTTCCCCATTCAGTTCAATGGGGATAAAGCATATAGCGAGTCTGTTGGTAAAGCCACAACTAGAGAAGATGTGTTGAAGGGACTTGTGTGGAACACTTGTTAATCAAAGGGGAAGGCTGTGTGTACTTGCCAGGCTTTGTCAACCGAAGGTTTCATTGATGCCTAATAAGCTTTCTTTCCCCGCACATGGAAAAAGCCATTGTGCGCAAAGGGGAGTGCTGCATTATATCCATACCTGCGCCTGCCGGAAGAAAGGCTGGCACAGTGAGAACTCTGTGGGCTGAGATGAACAAGGATTCATCACTTGGTGCTGGGTCAACGAGGTCTTTCACCGAGAATGTCCCATAGCACTTTCCCAGTATTGATTGTAATAAGGCGAAATGTCACCTGCTTCTATAATGAAACCTAAAGAACGTGTATGTTAGGGCTTTGTTGGGAAGAATTACCTCTCGAAGATGAACACTCCTGCACGTTGCCAGCCTTGGACAACACGGGGTTTCAGAGATACATTCTTGTGCTTTTTTTCGCCTAAAGCGGGTAAAGCCATTGTACGCCAAGCTGGAGTCGCTGGACTCCAAACTCTACAATGCAGGGGTGACTCTTTTCTGGCTGAAGACTTTCTCCACAGAGTGTAGCTGGATTATGGCCGCATTTTCCCGCTCATCACAGGGAGTCACTCAAAGTGTATGACACATCTTTTCCCCATTCAGTTCAATGGGGATAAATCTTTTCCGTTGGGCGGGGAAAGAAATCTAAATATGTATCGCTGAAACACTGTGTTGGTAAAGCCTGGCAAGTTCACACCGAATTCCCGGTTGAGAAACAAGTGTTCTTGCCAACTCCCTTCAACAAATCTTCCCTCGATTTTTCATTACAAGCAGATTTGCTTTAGGCCTTATTCCCATTGAACTTCTGGGGAAAAGGTGTGTCATACACTTTAAGTTAATCCCTGTTGTGAGCGGGACAAACTTGGGGACATCATGCTCCATGTGCAGAGAGTCTTCAGACAGAAAGCCTTTTGCCGAATTGCAGTGAATGAAGGGCAGCAACTCTCAGCTTGGAGTAAAATGGCTTTACCCGCTTTAGACGAAAAGAGCACAAGTATGTAACTCTGAAACCCCTTGTTGTCGAAGGGTGGAAACGTGCTGTATTACTCATCTTTGAGAGTTAGTTCTTGCCAGAAAAGCCCTAACACCCAGCTCCCTTAGTTTTCATTATATGAGCAGTTGCCTTTTAGCTTAAAGATAGTCAAAGTGGCAAAAGGGCTATGTGACCTTTCCCTGGAAATCCTGCATTGACCAAACACCAAGTGGTGAATCCTTGTTCATCTCAGCCCACGGAGTTCGCAGAGTGCAATCTTTTGCTCCTGCAGGGGCATCGATGGATATAGCCCATTGTTTCACTTTGCGCACAGTGTCTTTTCCCATGAGTGGGGAAAGAAGGCTAAGTATGTATCTCTGAAACCCTGTGTTGGTAAAGCCTGGCAAGTTCACAGCCAATTCCCGGTTGAGAAACAAGTGTTCTTCACAACTCCCTTCAACAAATCTCTAGATTTTTCATTACAAGCAGACTCGCCTTAGGCTTTATCCCCATTGAACTGCAGGGGAAAAGCTGTGTCAGACACTTTAAGTTAATCCCTGTTGTGAGTGGGACAATGCTGGGGACATCATGCTCCAAGTGCAGAGAGTCTTCAGAGAAAAAGCCTCTTGCTGCATTGCAGTGTAAGAAGGGCAGCAACTCTCAGCTTGTAGTTAAATGGCTTTTCCCGCTTTAGGCGAAAAGAGCACAAGTTGGAATCTCTGAAACCCCTTGTGGTCCAAGGGTGGCCACGTGCAGTAGGATTCATCTTTGAGAGTTAGTTCTTGCCAGCAAAGCCTTAACACCCAGCTCCATTAGTTTTCCTTATATGAGCAGGTGCCTTTTAACTTAAATAGATTCAAAGCGGCGAAAGTGCTATGTGACCTTCCCCAGGAAATCGTGCTTTGACCAAGCACCAAGTGGTGAATCCTTGTTCAACTCAGCCCAGGGAGTTCGCAGAGTGCATGCTTTTGCTCCTGCAGGGGCAGTGGTGGATATAGCACGGCATTCCTCTTTGCGCCCAATGGCTTTTCCCTTGTGCGGGGAAAGAAGGCTAAGTATGTATCTCTGAAACCCTGTGTTGGTAAAGCCTGGCAAGATCACACCCAATTCCCGGTTGAGAAACAAGTGTTTTTCGCAACTCCCTTTAACAAGTTTTCTCTAGATTTTTCATTACAAGGAGACTCGCTTTAGGCTTTATCCCCATTGAACTGTAGGGGAAAAGCTGTGTCAGACACTTTAAGTTAATCCCTGTTGTGAGCGGGACAATGCTGGGGACATCATGCTCCAAGTGCAGAGAGTCTTCAGACAGAAAGCCTCTTGCTGCATTGCAGTGTATGAAGGGCAGCAACTCTCAGCTTGCAGTTAAAAGGCTTTTCCCGCTTTAGGCGAAAAGAGCACAAGTTCGAATCTCTGAAACCCCTTGTGGTCAAAGGGGGGCCACATGCAGTAGTATTCATCTTTGAGAGTTAGTTCTTGCCAGCAAAGCCTTAACACCCAGCTCCATTAGTTTTCCTTATATGAGCAGGTGCCTTTTAGCTTAAATAGAGTTAAAGTGGCGAAAGTGCTATGTGACCTTCCCCAGGAAATTCTGCTTTGACCAAGCACCAATTGGTGAATCCTTGTTCAACTCAGCCAAGGGAGTTCGCAGAGTGCATGCTTTTGCTCCTGCAGAGTCAGTGGTGGATATAGCACGGCATTCCTCTTTGCGCCCAATGGCTTTTCCCTTGTGCGGGGAAAGAAAGCTAAGTATGTATCTCTGAAACCCTGTGTTGGTAAAGCCTGGCAAGTTCACACCCAATTCCCGGTTGAGAAACAAGTGTTCTTCACAACTCCCTTCAACAAATCTTCTCTAGCTTTTGCATTACAATCAGACTCGCCTTAGGCTTTATCCCCATTGAACTGCAGGGGAAAAGCTGTGTCAGACACTTTAAGTTAATCCCTGTTGTGAGCGGGACAATGCTGGGGACATCATGCTCCAAGTGCAGAGAGACTTCAGACAGAAAGCCTCTTGCTGCACTGCAGTGTATGAAGGGCAGCAACTCTCAGCTTGTAGTTAAATGGCTTTTCCCGCTTTAGGCGAAAAGAGCACAGGTTGGAATCTCTGAAACCCCTTGTGGTCAAAGGGAGGCCACGTGCAGTAGTATTCACCTTTGAGGATTAGTTCTTGCCAGCAAAGGCTTAAAACCCAGCTCCATTAGTTTTCCTTATATGAGCAGGTGCCTTTTAGCTTAAATAGAGTCAAAGTGGCGAAAGTGCTATGTGACCTTCCCCAGGAAATTCTGCTTTGACCAAGCACCAAGTGGTGAATCCTTGTTCAACTCAGCCCAGGGAGTTCGCAAAGTCCAATCTTTTGCTCCTGCAGGGGCATCAATGGATATAGCCCAATATTACACTTTGCGCACAGTGTCTTTTCCCATGTGTGTGGAAACAAGGCTAAGTATGTATCTCTGAAACCCTGTGTTGGTAAAGCCTGGCAAGTTCACTCCCAAATCCCGGTTGAGAAACAAGTGTTCTTCACAACTCCCTTCAACTAATCTTCTCTAGATTTTTCATTACAAGCAGACCTGC